>VDFB02256132.1:126722458-126791727 GCA_007258455.2 Sequoia sempervirens
CTTCTCAAACAAGAGATAATAGAAAATTGGAAAGTTTTAAAAATGGATGGTTATCAGCCTTGGCATGTTAATAGACTTCTAGATGTACACCCACAATTGAAGAACATGATAGTGATACTGATGATTTGAACCATCGACCTTCTATGGATGAATATGAATGGGAAGTTTTCTCTTGGCTTGGTGCTACTACTAACTTTAGTATAAATTAGCTTCAACTATTGGGTAGGTGGGATTTTGATATAAACCATCCATGGAATACAAACCATGTACCTAAACAACTCCATAATATTGCTTTGCAGTCCATCCCATCAATAAAGGCACAGCGTGAGCAAGCTATGGTACAATTTTTTCCTGTAGATATGTCAGCCCATCAAATTTCACTAAAACAACAATTGGCCCTCCAAATAATCTAGTCCCATCGCATGTGGCCTTCACCCAAAGCCCTTCTATGCATGATTATCTAAGGGACAACTGACACTGGAAAATCCTTTTTGATAAATTATATTCAACAACAAATAAACACCTCTTTTGTTGGATCCAATAGCTTCTTGCTCACCTTGGCTCCTACAAGTGTTGTTGTGTACAACATATATGCATCCACAATCCATACAACACTTTGAATTCCCATAAAGGATATGAATCCTTTGCAAGGGAAACAATTGACAATATCACAAGAACAATTTAAGTATATTCAATACATTTTAATCGATGAAATGAGTTTTCTAGGCCCAAAGTTGCTACTTAAAATAGATAGCCGGTTGTGCCAAGCATTTCCAGATAACCAGAGGGAGTCATTTGGCAGCGTTTCTATGATCCTGGTGTAAGTGTTCCAAGGATTCCTTGCACAACTAGCTAAGAATACCTTTCCTTGTCTTCTTCTAGGATCCTAATATCTTCTAGGTCCTTGTTAGGCTTAGATGATTAACTAAGTCCTGATCCAACTCTTCTCCAAGAGTCTCACACCTTGTGCTTCACCTTGAAGGACTAACACCACTTTGTTATGGGAAAACTCTCTCCTTCACTTAGAAGACTACACAAATCATAGAATTGATTGCAGGGGTGCCAAAATCATTGGAAACATCCCATGTACTTCCAAATGGATCCATCTTGGAGGATCTCCAAACTCCTTTCCTACCGGTTTCAAGAATTGGTCTTGAGGGGGCCTAATTCCTTGTAGCCCTTGACAGAGACCTTTACTTCATTCCTGCCCAAACTTTCCAAACAAATTGAAAAACCAATTCCACATTCGAATACCCTTTTTCATTTTTTGAAGGATTCAAAAGATTCTAGACTCCTAAGTCCTCCGTACCCTAGTTTCCTATTATCTAGGTTAAATCAGGTTAAAAGATCTATTTACTAGGACCTCACTGATTTCTCACACAAAACTTAGTCGAATGGATTGATAGAATCTCAATCCTTCTAGCATGTTAGGATATGTCTATACCCTACCTAGAACTATACTTGTTCTGTACTATACCTCAATCCCCTTCCTAAATTCTTCAATTCATTATTGTCAAACCTCTAACCGGGCACCCTCAGCTCACCTAGGGCTTGACATTAAACACAGTCGTTCCATTGTCCATGACTCCTAACACAAAATATATACATACCAATGGCTTCCCTAACACATCCATCTATCCTCAGGAAAATATCGTGACTAGATTTCATGGGGGATCCATAAAAAGGCAAGCTGGTCAGGACAGGACCAGTAAAACCCTAAACCTTAACCTATCTATTCAAGACACTAAAACAACTTAAATCAACTTACTTGCAGAATGGAAAAATTTTAGAACTATCATATGAACATGAATCTAACACTAAATCAAAACATCTAATTCACTTAGTATCACTGTCACTCAATAACACTCAAAGTTCACCAAAAAAAATAGAAATTATAGAGCTATCTTCTATTCCAAAAAACTTTGATTACAATCTCCTTTTTTTTGAATTCGAGCCTCCTGCATCTTAGATGCCATTCACCATGTTTGTAGGGTATGTTGGTAGATTCCCCACTCCTATCCTTTAGGGGATCCTATGTAACCAAATTGCATGCAACATTTGCCATAATGGCAAATATTGTTATGACAATTTTGTAACAACATTTGGAAACTTTGTCATTATGCCAGCTTCCTAACTCTTAGGACCTCTATCTCCTATATTTTGAATAAAAAACTCCATTAAAGGCCTCATGGCATCTTTCTAACATCATTCATGTGTTTAGAACACATTTAAGACTCAAATGCCAACTTAAGCTACTTAGGTTAAGCATAGTAAAAACTATTAACAAAGACTAACTTTGGTGACCTTAGTCCTAATGACTAACTCACCTAGCTACAACAATGACCTTCTAAGGTCCAAAACAAACATACAATTACTCTAACTTGGCTAATGTCAGATACAAGCCCAAAATATCCTAACTATGGAGGTTAGCCTAGGTGTGCTCCTGCACCATCCTCCCCAAAACAAAAGAGTTCAATCCACCCTTGGATTAAGTAAGTTGAGATCAATACCCAACTTCTTGAACTCTGGTTCTTTGATCCATACTACATCAACATTAGGTTGACCATGCCACTTGATCAGATGTTCCTTGTATTCCTTGGTTCTAGTCTTCTTGTAGACCCTATTATCCAATATACTGTCAGCTTGCTTGACTGTAGCAGAAGGTAGTTTGAGCTCTTCCACATCATGGATGACTTCATTGAGGCTTTGATCCATGTCTGGTGGTGGTCCTTTGTAATGAACCAGGTCTGCAATGTTGAAGATAGGGGATAGTCCACAGTCTTCTGGTAGCTTCACTCTAAAAGCATTGTTCCCATACTTTGCCAAGATAGGACAGGGACCTATCCTCTTCATCTGCAACTTGTAAGGGACTCCCTTCAGTAGTCTAGACTTATTTAGATGTATCATCACCAAGTCTCCCACATTAAACTGAACTTCTCTTCTACGCTCATCCACCTTGGTCTTATGCTTCATGGTGTTTTCTGTCAATGTCTTCCTGACTGTGTCATGAATCTCGTGCATTGCATAGGCAAAATCATCAGCATATCCACTTCCCTTAGCTCCATCCTTTAAGTCTCTTAGCTCATAGAATCCTCTAGGATGTAGACCATAGACTATTGCAAAGGGACTCTTCCCTGTTGACCTATTCATAGTGTCATTATAGGAATATTCATCTTGTCTAATCAATTGATCCCATTGTTGACCATACTCCTTGGTAAAACACCTTAATATATTTCCAAGGCTTCTATTAACAACCTCAGTCTGACCATCAGTTTGGGGATGGTATGCAGATCCAAAAGATAAATTAGTGCCCAATATCTGCCAAAGAGTCTTCCAAAAATGACTCATACACTTGGTGTCTCTATTTGACACTATGCTCATAGGTAACCCATGAATTTGTACTATCTCCTTGAAGAAAAAAGAGGCTATTTGGCTTTCATCATTGGTTGTCTTACATGGCACAAAGTGAGCCATCTTACTGAATCTTTCCACAACTACATAAACACTATCCATGCCTTGTTTTGTCTTGGGTAACCCAACTACAAAATCCATACTCAAGCATTCCCATGGCCTAGTAAGAATAGGTAGTGGTTGGTATAGGCCTGCATTTGAAGAAGTGCCCTTGGCCTTTTGACATACTATACAACTTTCCACATACCTCCTAACATCTAGATTCATCCTTGGCCAATAATAGAACCTTTGAACAAGTTCTTGAGTCTTTGTGATCCCAAAGTGACCACTCAATCCATTATGCTTTTCTTGTATCAAATTCTCTCTAATAGAGCCCCTAGGGACACATAACTAATTCCCTTTAAACAAGAGATCACTTTGAAAAGTATATTTAGCATATCTACTATGAAAATGATTATTGTATTCAACACATACCTTATAAATGTCTGCAAAATCTTCATCATCTGCATATAGATCCTTGAAATGATCTATTCCCATGCTCTTCAACTGAATCTCTTGAATGGTAAGAACTCTTCTACTCAAGGCATCTGCCACATTCTTGAGTACTCCTTTCTTGTGCTTGATATTAAAAGTATAAGCTTGCAAGTATTCAATCCACTTCATGTGTTTGTGACTCAATTTCTCTTGTGAATTCAAGAAACTAAGTGCTTGGTTGTCTGAATACACTATGAATTCCTTGGGAAGCAAGTAGTGACTCCATTTCCTTAAAGCCTAGACCAATGCATACATCTCAAGGTCATAAGAAGAATACTTCTTCTTGGCTCCACTTAACTTTTCTGAATGAAAAGCCACCGGTCTGCCCTCTTGGCTTAGAACAGCTCCAATAGCCACATTTCTTGCATCACACTCAATGGTGAATAGCTTCTCAAAGCTTGGAAACACTCAAATAGGTTGGGTAGCTATCTTTTCCTTCAACAACTCAAAACTTTTGTTAGCTTGCTCATTCCATACAAATCTAGTCTTCATCCCTCCTTTAATGGTATCCAACATAGGAGCACAAATAGCACTAAATTGTCTTATGAACTTCCTATAGTATTGAGCAAGGCCATGAAAACTTCTTACCTCTATTGTTGTCCTTGGAGTAGACCAATTGAGGATGGCTTCCACTTTGCTAATTTTAATCTTCAGGTTGCCATGTGATAATACAAACCCAAGGTACACCAGCTCTGTCTTGATGAATTCACACTTCTCTAAGTTGATCATCAATTTCTCTTCATGTAGCTTCTTGCAAACTAACTCTATTTGTTTTAGATGCTCTTCTCTTGTTTTGCTATAAATCAGTATATCATCAAGATATACCACTACAAATTTACCAATGTAGTCTTTGAGGACTTCATTCATGAGCCTCATGAATGTGGAGGGGGCATTAGACAACCCAAATGGCATAACAAGCCACTCATATAAACCCTCATTGGTTTTGAAGGTTGTTTTCCACTCATCTCCCTCATGTATCCTAATTTGGTGATAACCACTCTTTAATTCTATCTTGGTATAGTACTTAGCTTCACCTAGACAATCCATTAGGTCTTCAATCCTAGGGATAGGGAACCTATATCTAATGGTTATCCTATTTATGGCCCTTGAATCAGTACAAAGCCTCAAATCTCCTCCCTTTTTAGGTGCTAGGATAGTGGGTATGACACATGGACTAATGCTCTTTTTAATGAGACCTTGGTTTAGGAGTTCTTGTATTTGTCTAGCTATTTCCTCATTTTATTGAGGGATCATCTTGTAGGCCACCTTATTTGGTAGGGTAGCCCCTGTTATCAAGTCTATCCTATGACTTATGGCTCTTTTAGGGGGTAATGTTGTTGGTTGTCCACTGCTTACAATGCCTTCATAAGTCTGCAACATATTATGTATCTCTTTAGGTAACTCTGGCTTCTTAGCTGCTTTGTCATTACTTACCTCTCTTGGCCTTAACACTAATGCATAGCCAACTCCTTCTCCTTCTTCCAAGGCTTCTAAGAACTCTTTTTCACCAACCATGAGTAGATTAGGACCTGCTGTCTTCACCTTTGCATCCTCTAACAGTGACTGAATTTTGAATATTACCTTATCCTTCTTGAAAGTATAAGAGTTCTTCCCTCCATCATGAATAGCTTGGTGATCAAATTTCCATGGTCTACCTAGGAGCAAGTGAGATGCGTCCATAGGTAACACATCACACAAGACTTTGTCCTTGTACCTTCCAATTGAGAACTCCACCCATGCTTGTTCATTTACTAAGACATGTTGGCCTTTATTGAGCCATGTGACCTTGTAAGGACTGGTGTGGGGTATCCTTGTCAAATTTAGCTTGCTAACTGCTTCCTATGACACAATATTGTCAGTAGACCCTGAGTCAATGATGACTCTACATACTTTCCCCATCATTTTGCACTTTATCCTAATCAGGGACCTCCTTTGGCTTGGTTCCTCCTTAACCGGATCTTTGATCAAAGTTCTCCTCATCATGAGGTTCTCACCTTCCTCTAAATTTAATGGTACCTCAAAATGTTTCTCTACTACATTTTTCTCATCATGAAGTAGATTAGTTCTCTTATCACCTCCATGAGAAGTACTACCCTTCTCTGGACACCTATAGGCAGGGTGTCCCATTTGATTGCAGTGATAACACTTCATATTGGAAAAGTAATTGCCTCTTCCTTGTCCACCACTTCTTCCTCTAAATTTAGAGCCTCTTCCTCTACCACCTCTACTAGAGCTTCCTTCTTACTGCTCAGTGTACTTAACTTCTCCTTGAGCCCTTGATTCTGAACTCCTTCCACCATAGCCACCTCTTTGTCCTCTACTATATTTTCCTTTACCTCTACTCTTGGAGGTTTGCTCTTGTTTCCTTTTTCTTTTCTCCTGTATCTTCAAGGCCATTTGATAACATTGGTGGATGGTTTTGAAGTTCACTAGACTCATGTCTTCTTGAATAGATCATTTGAGTCTGTTCAAGTACCTTGCTACCTTGATGCTTTCATCTTCAACCACCTTTGATCTTAGGCACAACTTTTGGAACTCCTCGGTGTATGTTTGGACATCCAAATCTTTTTTTCTAAGATTATGTCTCCTCCTATGCAATTGGACTTCATAGTCATTAGGTAGGTAGGTCTTCTTTACTTTAGTTACCATGCTCCTCCATGTAACTATAGGACCCTTTCCTTCTTTCTCTCTTTCATTTTGTACAAACTTCCACCATGTGAGAGCTGAACCTCTCAACCTTGACTTGGCCACCACAACTTTTTGGGCCTCTGAGATACCATCACATTCAAAGTGATTCTCAATGCTGTCTATCCAATCCATGACTAAATCTGGGTCCATTTGTCCACTGAATAGTGGCACACCTTCCAAAGCTTTGCCACTTAAGGCCTTTAGTGCTTTCAAGAAGGGTTCATTAGGAAGAATAGGGTCAGGTGTTGGAGCTTCCTCCTCAAATTCCAATTCCTTTTCCCTTGCTTCTTTCTCTTCCTTTTGATCAATTTTATCCTTTAACTTGTCTGCCTTTTCTTGGACTTCATCCAAGAGTTGCTCCATTCGAGCCAATATTTCTCTCAATACCTTGTTATCCTCTTCTTGTTCTTCTACCTTCTTGGCTAACTCAGTGTTAGTCACCATGGTTTTATCTTCCTCTAGTGTATTCTCTCCTACTGATTCAGTGGGTTGCAACATCAATCACAAGCCTAATCAAACCTGGCTCTGATACCAATATGGTGTAAGTGTTCCAAGGCTTCCTTGCACAACGAACTAAGAAGACCTTTCCTTGTCTTCCTCTAGGAACCTAATATCTTCTAGGTCCTTGTTAGGCTTAGATGATTAACTAAGTCCTGATCCAACTCTTCTCCAAGAGTCTCACACCTTGTGCTTCACCTTGAAGGACTAACACCACTTTGTTATGGGAAAACTCTCTCCTTCACTTAGAAGACTCTAAGTGCCAACATCACACAAATCATAGAATTGATTGCAGGGGTGCCAAACTCATTGGAAACATGCCATGTACTTCCAAATGGATCCATCTTGGAGGATCTCCAAACTCCTTTCCTATCGGTTTCAAGAATTGGTCTTGAGGGGGCCTAATTCCTTGTAGACCTTGACAGAGACCTTTACTTCATTCCTGCCCAAAATTTCCAAACAACTTGAAAAAACAATTCCACATTTGAATACCCTTTTGTATTTTTTGAAGGATTCAAAATATTCTAGACTCCTAAGTCCTCTGTACCCTAGTTTCCTATTATCTAGGTTAAATCAGGTTAAGAGACCTATTTACTAGGACCTCACTGATTTCTCACTCAAAACTTAGTCGAATGGATTGATAGAATCTCAATCCTTCTAGCATGTTAGGATATGTATATACCCTACCTGGAACTATACTTGTTCCATACTGTACCTCAATCCCCTGCCTAAATTCTTCAATTCATTATTGTCAAACCTCTAACCGGGCACCCTAAGCTCGCCTAGGGCTTGACATTAAACACAACTGTTCCATTGTCCATGACTCCTAACACTAAATATATATATACCAATGGCTCCCCTAACACATCCATCTATCCTCAAGAAAATTCCATGAGTAGATTTCATGGGGGAGCCATAAAAAGGCAAGCTGGTCAGGACAGGACCAGTAAAACCCTAAACCTTAACCTATCTATTCAAGACACTAAAACAACTTAAATTGACTTACTTGCAGAATGGAAAAAGTTTAGAACTATCCTATGAACATGAATCTAACACTAAATCAAAAAATATAATTCACTTAGTATCACTGTCACTCAATAACACTCAAATTTCACAAAAAAAATAGAAATTACAGAGTTCTATTCCAAAAAACTTTGATTACAATCTCCTTTTTTTTGAATTCAAGCCTCCTACATCTTAGATGCCATTCACCATGTTTGTAGGGTATGTTGTTCGATTCCCCACTCCTATCCTTTAGGGGATGCTATGTAACCGAGTTGCATGCAACATTTGCTATAATGGAAAATGTTGTTATGACAATTTTGTAACAACATTTGGCAACTTTGTCATTATGCCACCTTCCTAATTGTTAGGACCTCTATCTCCTATATTTCGAATAACCAACTCTATTAAAGGCCTCATGGAATCTTTCTAACATCATTCATGTGTTTAGAACACATTTAAGAATCAAATCCCAACTTAAGCTACTTAGGTTAAGCATAGTAAAAACTATTAACAAAGACTAACTTTGGTGACCTTAGTCCTAATGACTAACTCACCTCGCTACAGCAATGACCTTCTAAGGTCCAAAAAAAACATACAATTACTCTGACTTGGCTAATGTCAGATACAAGCCCAAAATATGCTCCTGCACCAGATACTTGTTGGTGATCTTGCCCAGTTGCCACCTATCATGGATATGCCTATTTATGCTTCATCCTTGTTGGATGTAGCCTTGTGGCACACTTTCACGGTCTCAATAACATTGGACACTATTTTTTGCCAAAAAGGAGATATCCCTTCATAGAAAATTTTTTGAGCAATGCTCTCTCATATAAGAAATGGTGAGGCTTTCCACGATGACTAGGAAGAACGTATGAAAGAAAGAAATAAAATGCTCTCAGTCACAAAAAGAGAACAATTTGATGTTGCTACACATTTGTTTGCAACAAATGACTTGGATGCATACCACAAAAAAAAAATGATCAAGTAGTTAAATATACCCTTGGCCATTAGCATTGCTCAAGTGGCACAACAACAGGCATTTGATCATGGAGATGACAAACAACTTATCCAAGAATTGCTACTTTGCTTTGGTGAATAAGTGATGCTAACAAAAAAATTGTGGATTCAAGCTGGCCTAGTGAATGGATCCCTTGGTGTTGTTACAACTATTGTGTATAGTCCACATTGTAAACCACCAAACCCACCTAACTATGTTGTTTTCTACTTCCAAAATTACATTGTTCCACCATGGGACCTAGAACATCTGAGAGACATCCCCATCCCACCTATAAGTTGAGAGATTCAAACAAAAATTCCACTCACTATGGCATGGGGAATCACAATACATAAAGCACAAGGCTTAACATTGGATAGAGCAACAATAAACATAGGAAACAAAGAGAGGAAATGGTTGGCTTTTATAGCTATTTCTCACGTTAAATCAATTGAAAGACTCTGTATTGATCCACCTTTCAAATTTGAGAGATACTTTAGGTTTGGTACCAACAAATACACTGCTCGCCATCACAACGAAGAGACGTGTCTAGAACATCTACAACCCTCTCCCAATGCTTCTTCTCCCACCCCATAGCTCGACTTCCAAAAAAGGCTCCAAGACAATTTCTCTTGCAGCTGCCTTAGCCTATCTCTTCGTCTTCTCAAGAATTTTATAATTTAAATTTTAAGAAAAGCATACCAAGTAATAATTTATGCAAAATGGGTATAGTTCCAAAGATGCACAAATACACTGTGCAACAATAACTAGAGGGTACAACTTGTATAGGCTAGTCACATGTTTTGATGATTCTATTCTATTAATCTGCCAACTTCTTGTTCTAAAATTTTATTGTGTGATGCTTTAATTATATGGCATTCAAAACAATGCACTCTTTTGTATATTCCATTTTCCCATCTTTGTTTAATTTTTTTAAAATTCCATGATGTTAATTGTTTATTAGCATACCTATAATGTTTTTCCAACTGATTTAAACATACACTAGTCTAAACATACAGTTATAGTTGTTACACATTAATACATATGCAAATACAAGCAACTTCAATTGTCAAAGATGCACAAAGATTGGAACCAACAATAACTAGAAGCCAAAAGTTCTATAATTCAACAACGTGTTTAAAAAATTCTAGTATATTAAACTATATATGCACATATTGTAGACGCATTCTAAAAAAAAATTGTCTTTGATTTCACTAATAAGTTTAAAATTCTAAAACCATGTTGTGTTTTCTATTCCCACAACCTATATACGTTGAGTTCTCACATTTTCCCTTTGTGATTTGCTTCCATAGATTTTAATGTCTTCCTCTTACCTTTTCTATTAGATTTATTTGATTCAAATAGCTACAAATGTTTGTCTATAAAATTATTTTCCCATCATTTCACTATTCCTATATATTACATTCACAAATATATACTCTTGCCTACATTTCTTTTCTTTCATGTGATACATTATAAAATTCCATGCTATTTTTCATGGCTTTCTCGGGCATGTTCACAATGATCTTGGAGTTTATTCACTACGTGGCTTCCTAGTCGTCCCTCACTCAACAGAAGTAGAATGGTAGGTGCTCACTCATGTGATAGTTGATACATCCTAGCATTGTTGTACAATTGTATGCAAATGAGTGCATATAATATTCATTGTTCTAATATAAGGATGTCAATTGTTTTTCTCCCCTTGTGCAATGACACACTATGGTGTTTCTTTCATAGCAGACCTGACATTCACCTCCCTTATGTGCCAATTTGAAGAGCTCCATAGCTGTCCTACTTCATAGCCTATGACGTCTTTGCTCCTGTTCTTGTAGTAAGTGATTTCACAACACGTTTCCCCCATTTCATACTTCTCTAATTTTTGACATGTATTTTGGTATAATAATATAAAATATTGATGTACAGTAGTATTATGTTGGGCTCAATGCAAAGGTAGATAAACAAGCAAAAATGCATCCCATGTGTTGAAAAATTGCTCCTGGAAAGACAACCATAGTTGTAAGTATAAACAAGGTTTCTTTTACATATTTATATTTTCTTGAGTTATACATTCAAGTTTTCCCTCCCTCCATGGCTACATACCCTGTATATTTTTGTTACTATATATAAACATTCATGCATGGATTCTTACATGCAATTGACTATAATAAATATAGTTTATTGTTCAGATTAGATTTTCCCATGCTCCTATACTTGGCTTTTATGAAAACTCCAATGGAAATTTCAAACAAATACCTGATAGGTGAATGCCACCTATTGCTTCGATTGCTTATTTTGTATTAATATGTTTCATGATATTCTCTTTCCCTTAATACAAGATAAGAAATTTCTATTAGACTTGAGCTATGAATTCAAAATTCGAGTGATGCTCTTTCGTAATCAACCTAAGCGAATAGAGAAATTGTAAAAGAGCTATTAGAATAATACTTCACAGCCTATACTTTCATGTTAACCTTTTGCATATTCTTTTGCTGCTATCTTAATCTGAAATTGCTCCTATGATAATGGCTATAACACCAAAAGTGCAAAGAGATACCTACAAACAATAAACGAAAAGAAAAAAGAATATTATACTTGCCCATATTTTTGGACAAAAGCAAGAACATTTAATCGTAATTCCTCCATCCATACAATGTGATAATCTCTTTCAACCCTTCAAAATGGGTATAATGTCAAAGATATGACCATATAACAATGAATAATAAGCACATAACACCTCTTATACAATTTCTCTACTTGTCTTCAATATTTGTTACCAAAGAACATAGCTTGAATCTTGTATTGATATATTTCATGATATTCGTTTCTCCTTATGTTTTTCAACTGGAGAGTCATCCACAAAGCTTCATTCCGCTTTTTGATAAATGATTAATTAATTGTTCATGTCTTCTGTTCTCTGCTTATTGTTTCTTTTCATAGTAGGCCACATGGTTTAACACTGATGTGTCGTGCAACGTGCTACAAAGTATATTGATTGAGTTGCATTGCTGAAAGAGCCATTCTGTTGTTCATTTCATAGAAGATTTTTTTATGCCTCACGTGTTTTGTTCTTTGGTTATTGTTCCTCATGTTCTCTACTTGTATTTTCGACAGACCCAAGTTGAAAATAACATCATGAAACATATTACTACAAGACATATAACATATTCTACCCACGGTAAAAAAAACCATAGAAAAGATTCCATAATTTTAAAACTTGAAAACAATCCTTGTTACAAGAAAAATATAATAATATGTTATAGGAAACTTGAAACAAATGAGTGGAAAACAATATCATGACACTTATTAATACTCAAATAGATAAGGGAAAAAGAATATCATCAAACATATTAAAACAAGACAACCAACAACAATTACTTGACCATGTTTTCTTGTGCCAATGTGGACCTTGGTAATTACATGGGTTGGTCATGGTTACTATGTAACAGCCACCAAACTAATTTCATACATATAGACGTGTGTATACTTCTGTGTATATATATATGTATGTATGTATGTATGTATATGTATACATGTATATATGTATGTATATGTTTACATGTATATATGTATGTATATGTATTCATCTATATATACATGTTTATATATGTATATATGTATACATGTATATTTATGTCTATATGTTTACATGTGTATATATATATATGTGTGTATATGTTTTACATGGGTATTTTGCATAAATGATTAATTTATTGTTCATGCCTTTCGGTCTCTGCTTTGTGTTCCTTTCAATAGCAGGAAAGAGGGTTTTAACTCCGATGTGTTGCTAAATGTGCAAGTATATTGATTAAATTGGATTGTCGAAAGAGTCACTTCAAACATTATTTTCTTAATTTTCTATGGAAATAATTATATCATGAAACAATCTTTGCAAAATGTGTTTTCTGGCTTTTAAGTGTTATTGTAATAATTCATTCATTTTTTCAACTTTATATCTTTAGCTGATATGCTATTTGTTTGAAATTTCTATTTATTAAGAATACAGCATTTAATCGTGTAGTATGTGTAAGATATTCATAATTCTAAAATGGCTATTCTGATAATGCAATTGAATCAATATATTTTCTTTCATATTTTTGAGGACATATTCATAATACCAGAATTCCTATTCTGACAATGCAATTGAATCAAAATATTTTCTTGCATATTCTAGTGTATACTTTCCCATACTGCACCATTTTTGACTCTGTGCATCTTTCGTATTATACACATTCGGTACAATTAGTCCCTTGCTATCCTTCTAATTGATTAAAGTGGAAATACTTACAAAGAGGATGTTGTACATTTCCAATGGGTACATAATCTATTCTTGTGTTTACATATATACATTTGCACATTAATTGAGCTACCAATCTTTTGATTTTATTTTGGTGCCCACATTCTTTTTAGTCTTCTAACAAATAGAGTAATTGTATATGGTAAGTGTTTTCTTGCCCAAGGCTTAATGCATTCTCTAGTTGTTGTACTATGGCAGCAGATGAAGTAAATGTGCTCGGATGAAGTAAATGCAATATTGAATGTAACAGTGTGGGAAAGTATATTTTGATTAAGTTTCATTGTCCAAATAGCCATTATTCATATACATAAGTACATTAAACAACTTACACATTTTGGAAAACAACAGTTTCCAATCTACCATAAAAATGGTTTCTAAACAGTCTGTTATCAAACCAACCTTGCATAAACAGACCTTAGTAGTTCATCGCAGCGACCTTCAAGCAGGTTAGGAAAAAAAGAATATCATCAAACATATTGATCACAAGGTTTTAGGTATGTTCTTTATTATTAGATATTGAATATATGTAGACAAACTATATAAGAGGTGTTATGCAGAAATGCAATGTGGGAACTAGACTCTCTTTTTTCAAGTCAGGTCTATGATTCTTTTGCCACAATGAAAATGGTTTCCTATTTTGGTTCTTCATTACTATATGTGGGCATGATTCACATGCACGTATGTGCATATACATCCTACTCATGCAATGCACATATAAGAACTTGAAAGATAAAATTTATACTAATATATATCTTTGTTAAATCTATATGATTTCTTTTATAATGTTGCACAGATACAATAGACATCCAACAAACTTATTGTATTCTAAATTTCCTATTTCAAATTGTTTGACGGTCCAACAACTCAATCAAATGCTCCTTGCAGTTGTCAAACATCGCCAATAGTACATGCAAGTGCAAAAATTCTCCGTTGTCAATAAATAGATTTTGTGACCCACCTATAAATATTATTCATTATTTCTACTTTCTGATTATGTTTCTTGATTTTAGCTATATATTTACTAATTTTGGATGCTTCCTTTCTCATCTTGTTTCTCTGTCCACTGACATACCTCTCTATTCTATTTGCAGGTGCTAGGCTAAAGCATACATGACAATTGCAAAATCATGATGCTTGTTTTTCCCATCTTTGATATTTTGCAATGTATAATGGAACTCCAAAAAAATTCCAGTGGACGTTTCATGTTGCTTTTGCTAGGGGTTTGGCTAGGGCCCCCGAGGCTCCATGATGCCAATATGGTAGGGTGGATACTGAGCATGGGTTTACTATTTTGGATTTTCATGCCATATATATTTTCTTGCATAGATACATGTATAGAAAATATGGTTTCTAACATGTTTCTTATGTATTAACAAGTGGTTGCAATGCACTAGAGACTTCCATCAATTTTCCATCTAATTTGACTCTTCAATTGCACTATGAAATCATTCATTAAAAAAATGAATTTTTATTCTAAATTGCCTTGTAATTTATTACTTTTAAACCTTTTATACTTGTCTCACCAAAAAACACATGCATACTCAAAGTTTAATTCCCAAAGTATGGACTAATACTAACTATTAAAGGTATTCAAAGTTGAATGTCTTTCTTTGTCATAAAAAATGTGTACTTTTTTTTATCTAGTATTAGTAATTGCACTCATCGGTGATGACCCTTACAAAAATATCCCATATATTTCAAAATTAAATAATTAATTGATTGAATAGCCTACACAGAAAGAAACAATATACATGTGCATTTGTTGCTAATAAATATAAAACTAAAATATTGTTGCTAGAAAAATTAATTATTTTAAATTTTATATTTGATTTAATTTTTTAGTTTCCATTTTTAAAGAAATTTAAAACTTCCATTTGTTGACACTTAAGAGTGTATCGTACCTTCCATTCATTATAGTCTCCATTAAGAATAGAATGCATTAGCATAGATACATTTGCAAATAGTTTTACATATACGCATGCTTTGGTTGTTGTTGAGAAGCCTCTATCGGAAAAAGTATTTTGTGTGTGCGGGTTCCCCCCCTCTACGCATATACAAATATCTTTTCAACTTTCCAAATTAATTATTTAGGGACAGTTTTTTATGGCAACCATTCACCTTCCACATATCAAGGTCACCACTTCCACCATTGCCAACCCACGTAGTTAATATATATATATATATACATACACATAAATTAATAGTTAATAGCTCTTGTAACTAAAATTATTAAATATTACATGGTAATAAGAATAAATTTGGTCATAATTACTTGTTTCATACAATGTAACTAATTTTTTTCGTTCAACTTGACCTTTGGTTTTACTTTACACTTCCATTAGTCAATTTTCATATCGATCTCTATTCACTTGTTAAAGAAATTTAAAACTTCCATTTGTTGATACACTTTATGTTTTCTCCAACCAAACAAACATATATATATATTATTGATCATTAAGATTTCACATTCCATCCCAAAAAAAAGGCTTCACCCTCCTAACCAATCCCGACAACCCGTCGCAAAAGACCCCTATCGACTGATTGTTGCATGCCTCTGCATGTGACTGCTAGTGTATATTTATGTGTGCATTATATTTATTCCTCTTATAATTTACATACATCCATGGATAAAAATTTACATAAACAAGTGTTTGTATTCAAACACCCATCCCATATTAGCTTCGATCAAAAAAGGAAGATTGCAGGGGTCAACAACATAAAAATAATAAAAATAAACTCCCTTAGACCATTATTACCTATAATAATATTAATATTACAACTTTTCAATCATAGTTAAATATTGTTGCACCATACATTCATGATAATATTTCATGGCGTAATTGGCAAGCTAATAATTTAATACAATTCTAGAGAAAATGTTTGTATTTAACACATATACAAACAAGTACAAATTATGCTAGCATATTTGTACACTAAAAAAAAATTCTTGTAAGTATGTTTGAACTAACTGTAGACCATAAACCCATGAAAATTTGTACTTCTTTAATTTTAAATTGTGAACATTTTCATTGAACATTCCATTACAATTTGAATTCAATGAGGAATGGGGATCTTCTTGCTATGAAGTAAATTTTAACAATGTCCTCATGTTACTAGTTAAATATATGTTAAAATACACAATGGTGCGAGCTATTTTGTAGGCATTAAGTTTCTTTATATTAATCTTAATAATTATAATCGAGTGTTAAATGTTATATGGTTTAAGTTATATTAATTTGTTCACATTTTTTAAGTTTTGAGAGCTGAATTAAGAGTTATATATGAATTTTTTCAAGAGAAAACTAAAGAATAATTAATTTTGGACTTTTGTAACTAAAAATATTTTGTGTATAAAAATGGTAATTTTTTGAAGTTATTTATTTTTCTTTTTGGTAAATTTTGAAGTTATTTATTTTTATAATAGAAAAGATTACATCATAAAGTATTTGTAGGTGTTCCAAATTTTGGAAAAATATTCCATTTCCACCCTATCTAGATAGCACTAATTTGATATTCTATAAATAAAAAATGTCAACTTCTTCTAGAACATTTGACTTCGCTACTAGTTTGATAGAACTTTGGCATATATTAACTTTTTACATACATAGGGTTGTGTTATGAAAAGCACAAAATATTCACCAAATTTAAGATGCACATTCAAGAGTTTACTACTAAAGAGATTTCCTCATTCCCTTCTTTCTACATAATTTTATTCCTTGGTAGAGTTTCTTGTAAATTTGTTGTTACATTCATGTTTGGAAGGATCAGTTGAGGAGGACGCCTATTTTTCTAGACATTTCAACCTACTGAAGTTGTTTGTGATTTTGTTGTTCCCTGTTGTAATGGAATTAGAGGTCTAATACTACCAGCTTGGTGGCAATGATGTGTTAAATAAAAGACAATGCATGATATTTTCTTTTGAAATTTCTTTCCATTTCTACACCCAACTCAAAATGATGACAACTTAACTCCCTGTACAAATAGCTAGATGAGTTGAATTCAAGTGACATTTTCATGGCATTATATATGTTTTTGTAGAAAAATTTGAGTTGTAGATAGTGTCAAGGAAATATTCCTCCAACATATACTTCTCCCTGCAAAAAAATCATACTGCTAAATGATTTTGAGTAAAGCATTTTCCTACAAAAATACTTCTTCAATTACAAGATTCACAATTTCCTGCACATCTTGAAGAGTTGGGTTTAAATCTATGATATTGGAAACAAAAATAGACACCAATTTTGATGGGAAAATTAGCCTTTGGGCTGTTGGGTGCAGTATCTCCTCCCTTATTATAGTTTCATACACTTGATCACAGATGAGTAGTCTATTTTGAACACATGTGAAAAGTGTTCTTTCTCCAACCTTTTGAAAATGGTAGTTCCCATTGCTACATTAGAAATGGTGCCCTATAGTTTCTTGGGATATATTCCATGGGAGAATTGAAATGTAAAATAATATTTCAACACTGAGGATAATTGAAGACCAGAAAAGCACAATGCAGGGGACTTTAAAATGTAGAATTGACAGTCCTTAGTGCTTACCCAGAATGCATGTAGAACATGTAAAGATTTTCTTGAAGATGTAGAGATACTAGTATTTAAATCTTACCCATGAAGAAGCATATCCAGTAGAGGACCAACACTTGGAAATGCTTCCTTGAAAACACTATTCCTTCGAAACCTCTGTTAATTGCTTTTCACAATAACTTTTTCTAAACCTTGAGAGATTTTCCTTCTATAGTATTTCTGAATTACTACAACTTACAACCCATGCCTGACTACTCATTGAGACTTTGCTAAAATCATACTATTTTCCATCTACAGTGATTGTAGAATGAATAAGATGTATGCACCCATTTCTTTAATATAGATGGTGGATTTCACTATAACATTTATCACACAACATTTTGGCCTTGATGTCTGACACATGCTAGATTGGTTTTAATACTCCTGAGACTACTTAATATAATGATGAAATTAAACTTTCTCATTTTCCTTCATCATTTTTCTTGCAAAACATGACAGTTGTTAGTAAAAACAATATACACCTTTATGGTGTATCACATGTGTTATGATGTAATCTGTAATGAAGTCATGTAGCCAAGTAGTTGCTCATGTGAAGTATATTTCCTCTTCAAGGAAGTACTACTGAGAGCATTATCTAGGATCTACTTATGTGTTAGGATAGATTTCAAGATCTTATTAATATTTGAAGCATGTTAAAAATACTCCATCCTATCTTTTTCTAGATATTCATTCTGATGCTCATTATCCTTTGTACACCCATAGAATGAAAGATTAGGATTTGATTCGATTGCAACCAATAGCAATGAACCATGCATCTATAGTAATAATGAATTTTATTACTGCACAAGCACACCTAGCTGCATCGTTTCACTTTCGTTATGATTCAACTTTTCCCATGTCAATGGTGACTTGTAATTTTTGATGCTTAAGAAAATGCCACATGCACCTTAAGCACCTCCCCTGTTGATTTTATTGCATTGATTCAAAACATGTAAGCACTTCTTTTTTCTTTAACTTTTGAGTAGCATCAATCTTTCTTTAGCAAAAGAGTTTTGTATTGACCCCATTTGCACTTTGGAAAAAACTAACAAAATTTTTCCTTTTCCATAATATCCTTTAGCTCTTGTATGATATTTTGAGCATTGTTTTCATAAATTATCTCCTTTTGAATTTGATCACACCCAATGTTAGCCAACTTATCTGCCAACTAATTCCCTTCCCTATATGTATGTTTTATTTGTAAGAAGCTAAACTTATCCATTATTTTCCATACCTATTGCAACACATATATGATCTTCCAATAGAACACTTTCTCTCTTTACAAGCATTAATAATGATTAGAGAGTCACCTTCAATTTCCAAATTATTGAGCTTCATATCTCTTGCTAATTGTAAACCATGCAATAAGGCTTGTGATTCTACAATGTTATTTGTTCCTTTTAGAAGTTTGATTGATTTTGTTGTCATGATAAATCTTTTATGATCCCTTATTACAACCCCTGCTCCTAAAATTCTTGGATTTGCACATGATGCACCATCAAAATTTAACTTGTAATATGCTTTTAGAGGCGGGATCCATGATATTTTTCTTCTTTCTAATTTATTTGTTAGATTTTGATGCAAGCTTCCTTTGAAAGGGAGCAATATATTATTCCGCCTCTACATTAGATTTGAGTTCCAATCTATGAACAATGAACCAATGTTTTTTACCTTTCAAACGTATGCATTTATTATCTCTGCTATTGATGATTCCATCTTATCCAAAACTTGCTCCACCTTCATTTTTGCACTCCTAAAAATCCTTTTGTTTTGCTACCACCAAATGTAGCACAATACTACAAAAGTAATTACTCCCCATATGCATGCACACAATGATGATTTGTACAATATTGGCCAACTTGAAAATAGATCCCATAAATTATTGGGTAGTGGTGAATACCAATTTAATTTGTATTTGATAAAATACCAACAATGAGATGTAAAAGGATAATGTATGAACACATGATTTTCCTCTTCCATCTCAATTTCACACAATGCACACTTGAATTGGGGTGCAATCCCAAGTTTGGAAAGCTTGTCACTTGTCAAAATTCTCCTTTTAATAGCCAACCATGAAAAACACCTAGCCTTTGGAAGAACTGTTGAATCCTAGCAAAATGACAAGACTCTTTGTGGTTTTATGTTTCTCCCTTTACTCATTACCACCTTGTATCCCATTTTGACCATGTACAGACCCGTATTTGAAGGAGCGTACAATAGTTTATCCTCTCCACCTGACACATAAACATTCCTTTCACTTAATTTGCACTTTAACTCCTCTTTTTGATCATTTGTATAAATAATGGAGGACACATCTTTCCAACTAACTTTCCTTGTACACTCATCTATTTTTTCAAAATAATCTTTTACTTTTCTCTCCCTATTTGAATTGAGTACATTTAAATTATAATTTGCAAATTTTGAGCTGCATTTAAAGGTACATGGCCACCCCAAAAATCCTCCCAAAAACTTTCTTATTGCCCATTTTGAATTTCCCAATTAAGGTATGGAGTGATTACCTTTCTACATGTGTAATAAAAAAATTCCACATTGTAGAACCTTGTGGTGGGTTTGAGACTGTAAAAATTCTCTTTGGATCTTCATTATCAAGATACTTTGCTTCCATGACCTTACACCATTTTTATTGAGGTTTAGAATACATATACCACACTAGCTTTGCCCCTAGAGCCTTTTCCTAGCGGATAAATTATGTATTCCAACTCCCCGTTTTAATTTATCTTCACACATATTTTCCAATTAAATAAGTGGAATTTTCTTCCTATTGTATATATTCCCCTTCCATAAAAGGTCCATGATTAACTTTTCAATTATCACAAGCATTGATTTTGGAGCTTTCAAAACAATGATACAATAATTAGAAATGACAAAAAGTACTTATTTGACCATTAGTATACGTCTTGACAATGATAACCACCAACCCTTCAAAGCTGCTATCTTCATCTAAATACTTTGAATAATCTTATCACAATATTAAATTCTATTTGCACAAGTGAAAAAAGGAATCCCGAGGTACTTACAAGATAATTCCACTATTTGAAAACTAAGAAGATTGAAAATATACTTTTGTAAACATAATTTGATATTGAAAGTATAAATATTTGATTTCTCTACATTTATTTTTTTCCTAATGCAAGTGAATATTTGTCTAAAGTAAATTTTATATGCTTGGCCTCTTAAAGCATGGCTTTACTAGATAATAACGTGTCATCTACAAATAAAGAATGTGTTACAGATATATCAGTTGAAGGAATTGAAATACCTTTCCACAACCCCTATACATGTGACCTTTTGACTGCTCCACTAGGAGATTATGCTAATATTATGAATAAAAAAGGTGAGAGTGGATCACCTTGCCTTACTCCTTGTGTAGAACTAAAAAAGCATGATGATGCACCATTGATTAATACTAAATATTTTTCACCTTTAAAACAAGATAAGACCCACCTACACCATTTATTTTGAAAACCAAATTTTTGTAGCACTTGCATCAGGAAAGACCAATCCTCTTTATCATAAGCTTTCATCATGTCTAGCTTGATGATAAATGATGGAATTTTTTGGGAAGAAATATAATGTAGAACTTCATCTGCCACCAAGGCCCTTCCACTATTTCCCTACCAAGAACGAAACCACCTTGTTCTTCTGAAATTAATTTAGGAATGAGAGGCAACAAATGAAGATAAATAAATTTAGTGAAAATCTTGTAAATAGTGTTACAAAGGGAAATTGGATGGAATTTTTAAAAATACTTTGGATCCTTAACCTTTGGTATCAATTTGCAATGTGTGTGACATTGAATTTCTTAAGAATAGAGAAAGAAGATCTAGATTCCTCCAAGGCCTTATGGAGATCAGTACCAATGAATTCCCAACACCTTTGGAAAAAGATTGATGTGAATCCATCTGGCCCTGGGGCCTTATTTGGTTTAAGTGAGAAAACAACCATTTTCACTTCATCCAAGGTAAATGGCTTATTGATTTATACATTATCTTGTTCAGTCAGTAAAGTATGGATTGATTGTATCATATCCTCTCTTTCTTCTATAATCTGATTTGATTGTTGTACTAGCGCTGCTAATAGATTTGAAAAGAATTTAATCCCTTCATTCTAAATCTCCACTTCATTGTTTAACCACTTGCTAGTAGTACATTCCTAAATGTGAAACACTACATTCTTTTCTTTCTTAATTTGAGCTAACATATGAAATAACTTAGTATTGTTATCTCCTTCTCTAAGCCACAACTCTCATTATTTTTTACACCAATACATCTCATCTTGCAACACTAATTCTTCCCATTTTTTTTTGGCTACTCAAAATATCATGGCGTTAATCCGAGAATTATAATTTTCTCACTGATAGCTTCCAACTATTTTGAAATGAGACCCTTTTCATGAAATATATTTTTAAACACATGTACATTCCAATGCTTTATTTTTCCTTTCAAATACAACAGTTTTTTATAAGATCTATACATGATAGAACCTAGCTCATATGGTGCTTGCAACCACTATGCTTACAATAAAGGAAAAAATTCATTATGCCTAAACCACATAGATTCAAACTTAAAAGATGACCTCCACTTTTGAGGGGAATAAAAGGATTCAATACTTAAACAAGTAGGAAAATGATCTGATCCAAACCATGGTAAAAATTTTGAGGCTTGCACATATTCACGAAGTACCCAATTTGATGATATCAAAAATCTATCCAACCTTACAACTATTTACAAAAAACCTGCCTCTTATTTGTCCATGTATATGTGTCTTTATCTGGTTGCACATCAATAAGTGCATTATTGTGAACAAGGCTATTAAAATCTTCCATCATATTTTGGGGTGGTATAATTTCTCCTTTCTTTTCATCAAGAGATAAGATTGCATTAAAATCTCCTACAAGAACAACTTTCTCTATTCCTAATTGTTCAAAAATTAAATCAAGTTCCTTCGACAATCTTTGTTTACTTGATGTTGAATTTGGAGCATACACATTAACCAATAAGAAAATTAAGTCAAAATGAGTAACACGAAGCAATTGCCTGTGTGAAGTATTAGAAATAGATTCCACCTATATAGTTCTTGTATTCCACAATGTTAATAGCCTCCTTGATGCTCCTTGAGCCTCTATTTGACATGATTTCCAAAAATTCCACTTACTAATTATGTTCTCATACTTATCCTTAGATAACTTAGTCTCTTGCAATAAAACTATATCAGCCCCAAAAGAATTTATCTGTTGTTTAATCTAGGCTCTCTTGTTAGGGGCATTAATACCCCTAACATTCCAAGAGACTATCTTCATGATGATCGAAGAGAGGAACCTTCTCTCCTCAATATTTTCTTTATGTTGCCATCTACATTTAACTAAATCCCTACAACAATATCCTCCTGCATACTTTTTGCATTAGACTTCCTCCCTCTTTTACTTGGCAATTTTTTCGCAGGTAAAATTGTATGAGTTTGACTTACATCAAACTTTTTAAAAAAATCATAGTAAGTATCATATACTATAGGTACATCCTTAACATCATTAGCTTATTTTACCACTGCTCCTCAATTTCTTGTGTATCATCCCCAAAAGTTGTTAGAGTGGTTTGCAATGTATTATCACACATCTCTACCAAAAATTCCCCATCTTCCTTATCTACTTCTTCTTCTATTTCATCAATTAAAATTGAGCATACCATATTGGTAATATAGTCTACCCACCTTTCCAAGTTGTCACTCTCACCCAACTCATGCATTTCATGCAGATCTAACTTATCCATCTTATGATTTGTTGAAGGAAAGTCAGATTCATTCATTTTATGAGATTCTAGAAATAGAAATGGTGAGAAGCTTTCTAATGTTTCTTTTTATTTTTTATACTTCAAAATTTTGCTATTTGGAGAAGGTATCAAACACAATTATTTTTTATTGTTACAAATGTTATCTTAGTTGTTTAGATGTTTTCTAGGAATAGTTATGATGTTTATATTCTTGATGTTACATTTTCTATCTTGGTGATGTGTTATTTAGTTAGTCTATGCAAGGATTTGTAAGAATAAATTTCATTTGAGTGAATATTTTACCACATCATGTAGATCTATATTTATTAGTTATAGATTGTTTAAATTATTCATTTTCATGAATGTTTTAGTATATATAAGTATACATTTTTTCTATCATAGAATCATACTTAA
The DNA here is from genome assembly GCA_007258455.2 of Sequoia sempervirens. NCBI lineage: Eukaryota > Viridiplantae > Streptophyta > Pinopsida > Cupressales > Cupressaceae > Sequoia > Sequoia sempervirens. Next base: position 126,746,651 of record VDFB02256132.1, read on the forward strand.
GGTTTTCAAATATATTCTTAGTACTCATGTTTCAAATTTCAAACATGTTTGTGCTCAGGTTTAATATTTTCTTAGTTACTTATGTGATAAATGCAATGGTTTTTAGTAGCTTATCCTTCAATCAAACCATTGAGAATATTTAAGAGAATATTTTTTTCATTTTAGTTTTTGTTTATACCCTACCTACTTGTGTGACTTATTTCTACAAATTTTGTGGAATCCTAAGAGAAATAAAATGTAATGTATGTTTAGAGAATCATGCATTTATAGTTTATAGGTTACATATACATATTTAATCAATGGGATTCATCTTGAGATATATAAATGAGTTTTATATTATTTGTTGTATGGGAATACTTTTCATTATCTATTTGAATTGAGGTCTTCTAGAACTATTTTTTGTAGCCAAAGGCTATGGTCACTTAAGGCCTAACTATGTAGTCTTATATTTTATTTTATTATATTTTTATAATACCTATAATGAATATGGCATAGGCTATGACAAAATAAAGAAGATCTTTGTAATTCTCATCAATTGGTACCTAAAAGTCCACTCCTTGATTCTTTACTCTTTATCTTGCATAATATTGTTCCCCTTCTCTTTGTTTTGAGTGTCTCTAAATTATGGGTGAAAATTTTGATCACCAACATGATTTATTGAGAGATTACTCCTTTGAACTACCATTGTAATCATAATATAAAATATTTTCCCCTTGATCATGTATATTTATGCGTGCATTATATTTATTTTTCTTAAAATTTCCATGCATCCATATATAAAAATTTACATATGCAACCATTTGTATTCAAACACCCATCCCATATCAACTTATATCAAAAAGTGGAAGATAAATTTAATTATGGCCCATAATCTTTTTTGTTCAATTGAGCCCTTTGTGTTTTCCCATCATGAAAATATAATCATCATAATAAACAACAAATCATAGGACAATAGCATCACCTTATACTACTTCTTCTGAAGTGAATGTGAACAAAATTGTTGATGATCATAAAAAACTAGTGAGATTATTTGTACTACAAGATTTATTTCCATTCCTCTTTTTAATAGGCGAAGATCTATGATTGTGCATTGTATTAATGTTTCTAACCCTACTGATATGATCATGAAATCATCCAACTACTCCATATTCTTATCTCTCATTGTACCATATAGAATTCTTAGACCTTAAAGGATGAACCTTATATGCCTATTTGTGCATTCCTTTTCCTTGAATATTAGCCCAAACATGAAGTTTTATGAAGTCTCCTTGCACTCTAAGTTTTCTTCTCTTACATCTTGCAAAAGGACCAACCAAAAACTCTAATAACCAACATATTAATCTACTTTAGTAGAAGCATAAAATCTTATCTCACTTGCAAGTATTTTAAGAAATTGTTTTTTACAAAATGAAAAATATAAAAAACAACAACTCATCAATAATATGCATGTGTGTGTTAGAACTTTTGTTTTAATAGATGTCATATTAAATATCAATATACACATGTTAAATAATCTTCATGGAAACATTTAGATCTTCATATTGATTAATACAGGTGAAATTGTATAGATTCACAATTATCCTTTTATTTAAATTCATATCATATGAAAAAATTGATTTTGTTAGATTTGGTGCACTCGCTAACTCTAGAATCTATTTATCATTTATAAAATACCATGTTTTTTATAACAAGGTTAGTACAATTTGACAGTAGTGAATTTCAAAGTGAGAGATAAACAAACATAAAGAGGTAGAACAATTATCTATTTTTATCAGACATACTTCTCATATACAATAACCATAACCTAAATTTGACAATCAACCTTACCTATCCATCAATTGATTGTTTTTATGACAATGGAAGGTGCCCTCACTCATATACTTGTTCTCACAATCCACTATAAATTTGACAGTCCGTCCAAAATCGCTAAATACCTAAATACACCCTTGCAATCATCAAAATTAGACCCTGATAATTATATATAGAATACCAGAAACTTAGCAGTTCCGAAGGGGAATAGTTTAAGAGGACGAAGAAGAGGACTGAAGACATCACAGGAAGAAAGAAGTAGAACAAACTATTAGACGTTTATGTGCGTTTTACAGGGAGGCGGAGTGAGGAGTTCAACGAGACCTACAGGCTGTCTCTCGTCGGGCATTGAAGTAGACCGCAGCAACAGGCGATCCGAATCCATTTCTCTCTGCAAACTGCCTCGTGTTGAAATGGTGGCGCGAGGGAGGAGGATCAACTGTTCCCCTCCCATTTTGCTGGAACAACACAAATACATATCGATGGATCCCAATCATCGCCCTTGGATTCTCATAGCTCACCATTTCTTGACCTACATCAAACATTCCAAGTATAAATTAGGTTAACCCATATCGATATCTCAATAATTCAGATCGATCCAATTTTTTGTTACATAATGAGGAAACGTGATTCAACGCTTACCAAAATAATTACACTTTGTCCCCGGTATATCGCTCACTATCCTGTACAAATTAATCATCACAGAATATATTTTAACACCAACAACATTCAAGTCATGGATATATTCATCAAAGAAAATGTAAATGCTTAAAAATCAACAAAATACCAGTGGAGATACTCGCGTCCGGTAGGATCGCTAGGACTTGGTGAATCTGGATCCGTCATTATCTACACAGAAAACACAGATGAACCATTAACCATTAATTGCAGAGAATGTCCAAAGAATTTATAGAGCTGTGGTATTTGGGTGTGTAAGTGGAAAACATTGAGTTAAATTACCAAAGTAAAAAATGTGGCCGCGTCACTGTCAATAACTTGAACTCGAGGCGGGGAAGTGATAGAGGAAGGCATGAACTCAAAGCCATTGTGGACCTCCATGTTTGTGTTGTACACCACGCTCATTTTTACACTTGGACTGAACAAATCCACAACATCTCCAATCACTCCCGCGGATTTCAGCGGTTTTAGCAATCTCGACACCATTTTGACAAACTGTTCTTCAGAAGAACAGTAAGCAATAGAGCGATTGTGGGCTTGGATTGAAAATGCCTCCATGGGAGGTACTTATACCAGTGACGATACTGTTTGCAACTGGAATAAAGACATGGTATAGTCTTTACCCGACAACACGTTACTGTCTTTACCCAACAACATTGTACTATATTTTTCATAGCTGCGCAGGCCTTTGAGATTTGGATGGAAGTTGTATATAAAATGTAAACGTAATAATGTCACCGAAATTATTATGCTCTGATAAAGACTTCAGAAATTGGATTACACGACTTTTATTCTGCTACTGAGTAGAAAAAAGCTAAATGTGCGCATTAGCAAAAGTAAACCTCTAAATTTCAAAAGAGGAATCAGAAAGAGGAATTAAATATAGCATTCTAGAGTTAAATATGTTTTAATCATACGAATTCGTACTATATATAAATTATGTTTTTGGGTTAATTGGGTTATATTGATGTTTCACAGCCCTATACAATTAATAATTGCACGCTTGTACAGCTTAAACTTTATTATGAAAACAAAATGGAAAACGCTGTTTATCTTCGTAGTAATGGATGCAGGGAAAAATGTGTATGTATAATTTGAAAGAAAAATAGAAAGTAAAGATTATAGGTTAAAAAAAAAAAATATTGGGTAGAAAAATCAATATAACAAAAAAAAAATTATTAATACATAAATTCAATGAGTCTAATAATTAATTCTATTTATCAAAGTCATTGTGGCTTGTTCAAATTTGTTCTAAAAATAAGATTTGACAATTCATCTAAAATCTCTCATACATGTGATATAGTGTTCTTTAAAATTTTAATTGTATTAATTAAATAAAATTCTTAAAATAGACTATACATCTTAATAAAACTCTTTCACCCTTAAAGATGTAGGGATATAAATAGACACGTTAATAAAAACATTATTAATATATTTATTAATGTGAATTAATTTTAAAATATATGTTTCTTAATTATAGTAAAACATATATTAAAATTTTAAATTATTATTACTATTGATTATATTACTAATTATAAATTACTTATGTTTTTTATTTGTAATAAGAACTAGTCATTATAATCATACACACAAAAAAAAAAACACACCTAATAAATATTTCAAAATAAACTAAAACTATAAAATTAAAATATAAAAGATATAGTGAAAATAGCACATATATTCCAGCTATGCTTCGTCAAGATACTAGAGCTCCATTAGATCTTGACCTATTTGTTCAACAACCTATTTTTTTTTTTTTTTTTCCTTTAGTTTCAAAGACTAACTACTCATCATAAATCATTTTTTTCCTAGATAATTGAGTTCCATTTTTTTTTTTTATTAGTTTTTTTTCAATTGCTAATCATTTATAAATATTTTATCATACTATAACAATGACATTAGAAATTGTCTATGAGAAGATCAAGAGTGAACTTATAATTTCAAATTAGATGTTTCATTGAGAACCTATTGTTTTAACCAATTAAGATCAACCTCTTGAACTTGTTTGGTAGCTTCACTTCACTCGACTTTTCTATTTTTCTATAAGAAGATTCAAACTCTAAGAAATCCAAATTTGTTTAATAAAAATGATAACAATATATATTATAAATTAGGTAAATTAACTCTTCACATTAAAAAATAGTAAATAACATATTAAAAAAAAATTTAAAAAAATTAAATAACTAAAAATAAATCTTTTTAAAATCTTTTTAAATTTAATTTATATTTTATTGATTAAAAATATAATACAAATATCAATATACTTTAATTGTAAGTAATTTATTTTAAAATTTATATAAGATAGAAATTAGAAATTAGTATCTAATGATGTAGAAATTTTAAGATTTATTATAAATCTATATGTAAACATAAATAGTTAAATTAAATATGATTTTATATTATGAAATGAGAGTTATATTGATGGTGTAACATATTTTTTATTTGTGCTATTTTATTATATATATAATATTTCTAAGAAAACATTACAATAATATATTAATATTAATTAAATATTAAAAAATAAAATAGAAATTATTTAAATTGTTAAATTTCACATTGAGAAATTATGGATAATTTATATTTTTTATATAAATATAGACATGCAATAATGTATATAATTGAAAATTAAAATAGCATATCCTCTAAATAAGGGAAAGATCCAAATAAAGTGTTTACAATGAAAAAAATAACTCACAAATTCAATATTAATTTAATCTATTTAAATTTGGGGTTGGGGCCCTAGCTTGGTTGGCTAAATCTTTCCTGTAGCAGGAGGTTGGTCACAAGTTCTAGTCTCCCCCACCCCGTGGTACCGGAGGGCGTGGTGCACTTTTCTATAGAGCTTATAGAATTCAATATTAATTTAATATATTTAAATTTATAATTTTGTCTAACATATTGATTACAATTTTCTATAGAGCTTATAGAAAAGCTTACTTCAATAACCATACAAATAATAAAATTTATAGTAAATCATTTTAGTTGTATCATATCTTCAAATGTGATCACATATATTAAAATCAATAAGAAAAATCCATAAAACTCAAAAGTAATTTTTCTATCAAAATATAACTCAGAATTTTATGATTTTAAAATATTTAACCATGCATAATTACATATTAGAATTCAACTGATCATTATATTTAATAACATCTTACTGCACTATAGTCATAATAAATTTAATTAAGAAAAGGACGTGTAATATATTTAAATATAAATAGAAACAAGAAATATAACTATTCATTATAATTTTATTATTCATCATAACATTCTTGAACATAGAATATTTCAAAATAAAATGTTAGGATAAATATATGTTTTCTTATTATATAAATTATGGTGAAACTTTTGAAAAGAAGTTTAAATATTTTAATTTTTTTATATATATAAATACAATATATAATTTAAATGATATAAAATTGAAATATATTCTATCTTGATTAAGATATTATTATATTTCATTTTTTGAAAATAAAGATTATTAACATTTTTATAAACATATAAATAAGAATAATTATATATATAAATTATTTATAAACATTATTCTAGTAAGAAATTCATAATTTAAACAAAATTTGAATCATTTCTTTGTTTAATTAATTTTTTATATCAAAATTATTAAAAAAATAAATTATAAAAAACAAATTACTATATTGAAGAAAAATTATATAAAGGAATTTAGAAATAAATGAATGCATTCATAATTATATAAAAAGAAGAAAGAAATGATAGAGAGAAAATTAGGAAAATAAGTATAATCATTATGTTACTTTCATTATAGAGTAAATATAATAAAACTAATATAAAATATAGAAATAATTAAGAGCATTATAGATTAGATTGTAGTACATATTTGAAAATTATAATTTTATTCTATCTTGATGAATAAAGGATGTAACAAGTATATTAATAGTTATTGTATGAAGAAAATTTATACAAATAAATTAATAATTATAATAAACAAATTATAAAATAACCTCATAAATATTATATTTATTATTTGATGTTTTTTTTAAGTAAGATCAAAAATGAAAAATCAATATCTAGTTATGAATTTAAAATATAAAATGGAATCTAGAATGGTTTCATTCAACATAAGGAAATAATTTTCACCTCTCATTAGAAAATTATTGCAATGAGATTTGTGATTCTTTGTCATGGAGGCTCCTTTCAGGTTGTGGGGCCATTAGTAGTGATATATACGTAGATTTACCTTAATAATAAGTTATCATTAGAAATATTAAAACATACTTTTCTAATCTCTCATCCTTCCTCTTCTCAAAATATGGCTTCCATTGTTGATATGCTAGGGAATCAAGCTACTAGGATAATGACATCATTTTGATAAAATATCTTGACAATGGTGATAGGGTGGATCTCACTTCTAATATTTATCCATTGTCTATTGCTTGTCCTCTTGTCCATGCCATTTATTATTTTTATGAGTTATAAATTAGGCCTAGGATACATTTAACCTACATGTGGGTGTTTGATGAACAATCCTATTAGTGCAGGGTCTAGATGGTGTTGTTAAAAACTGTTGGTAATGGTGGTTGTTAGTTTGTAGAGATTCACAATTACTTTTTTCTAATTTTTAGGATATTGGTGATGGTGAAAATCTTATTCTATATATTCTAAAATCACTTATGGATATGGCTTCATCAAGGTTCAAGTTTTTTCTTCTAGGAAATATGTTTTTATCTAGTCCAAACATTGACATCTTTGGAGAAAATTCATTAAAAAGAGGAAAGGCTTAGGTTCATTTCAAAAAAATTCCACAAGAAATAAATTATACTTTATTTCCTTCTCATCCATGGAGCATAAGGTTTTGATTCTCATATATGCATTTTTCTTAAAATTTGTGAACTATTTTTTATCTTGAAAAGGAATGATCCAACAAGACACTTGTTTAGATGAGATTCCATTTCTCACTATTTGAATATATGGTGGAGGAGTTTTTCAAGGGAACTAATAGCTCTATTAGTCAATTAACAACCATTAATGATCTAACTAGATTAAAAATATATATTGTATGTGCTATATTTTCAAAATGTCATTATGGATTTGAAGATCTCTTCCACTACTCTATAGCTCCAAATGTGGTAAGTGGGTCCAAAATATTGTCAAGTTAGGTTTCTTTTTTAATGCCATTTTTTCAAAAGGTTGATCACTTAGCTCTCAATTTGTTTGACCAACCAAAGGAAGAATTAATTATGGATGAAAAAAGATGTTAAGATTCCTATAATTTTTGGGAGAAGAAATTGTAGGGCCCCTTCTCTATTAGGTGACTGATTAGCATCATGGATGGGAAAGTCTTGTTTCTAGCTATTATGGAACATTTAAATGAGGATTTGTAGGGTACTTCTCACTCACCTATTTGATTCTTCAAAACAATGGACAAAATGAAGAATCTTATGGAAGAGAGGTTTGTGAGATACCTCACAAATTCTTGTAATTCGAGGTATGCAATAAAAAGGGGAATATAGCTAGTAATAAATTTAGTTTGAATGATTTTTTGGTGTGATAAAGCAGTGGTATTTAGATCTCTTTAAATTGATTTGTGAAACCATGATTTAGTGTGCATATTGATATAACCTTGTTCTTTTTTTTTTTTTCCCCTTGTTGGATTATTCTATGGATATGATCTACATTTTTCTTTATGAACTATTCATCCATGTGTTCCTCTTGTTGTGTACCAATATTCAATTCTATAGTTAGATTGGTTATTCTAAAAGTTTTGGGGACCTTTCAAAATTGCTATCTTAATCTTCTCAAAAACTAATGAATTAAAAAAAATTAGTATCTTTAATACTAATAGTTCATTCGATAGTAACGAGATAATTTCACATAAATTTTTAATTGTTTTTATATTAAGATAAAATTAATAAAATAATAATAATTCAACCTCTAAAACCTCTCACTAATCTACAAAAGTAAAATATTCCTAAAAATACTTTTAAAAATACAAATTTGTTATTATTTTTTAAAAATAAAATAAACTTAAAAAATAGAAATTGAATGTTAAAAACTTAATTTTATCTCTTATTAAGAAATGAAATATTGATATATGGTTAAACGTTTGTCAAATAAAATTATCTAAAAATATATTTTTTAATTTTCTAACAAGACAATGGTAGGATGACATCCACTAGGGTTCATTCCCTCTGAAATAAAGGAAATATATTATATTGGAGGAATCATGTTTTTAATAAAGTAGACGTGGAAAGCATTAAAGTCAATAAAGTAGTAAGTGGTCGATGACTATCTAGATCCATAATATTCACATTCCATGAACATAGTCATGTATAAGGAATTTAATATGGTATTGAATTCAATCCCAAGTCATTTAAAATAGAATACTAAAGGAGCAAGCTAGACGAAAGAAAGGGAAACTTTGGAAAAAAAACAAAGTTTTGGAAATCCATATAACAAAAGGTACTTAAAGGGGACTAACAAATTGTCACCACACATTAACCCCTTGTCCCCTAAGAAGAAACGAATATTGGAGTAAGACAAAGAAAATGAAGTAAATAAAAACTCGTATAACATAAAAATAGTTTTAAAATGCTTATAAGATTATAACATATTATGAAGAGTAGAGGATATAAACCTTCAAATTATAGCCAATGGTATTTTTAAATATTAATAGTTAACAAACTATGGTAAATATTTCACTTAATGTTTTATTTAATAATTGGAATTAAATATAATTTATTTTAAAAAAATATAATGAAATTTTTATTTAAGGAATATAAATAAGATTTAAGAAAAATTGGGAAGCTTAGATGTTTTAAGGTTCTTTTTGATTAATGAACATTTAATGTTATACTATTATCTTGAATCTTATATTTCATAGCATTAGATTTAAGGATTTTAAAAAGTAATAAACCATACTCTTTAAAATGTATATAAGATCATTTCAAAAGAAATCTATATATTGTATCTCAAACTCTTCAAAATATTTGACATTGTATACTAAGAAATGGTAACTATTAGAAAAACTAAATATTTACACCTAACAATATAGGTAATTATAAATTAATTTTCAATACAAATATTATATAAAAAATTTAGATTCATTGTAATATTATCTAGATAAATAACATTTAGATATATACTAAATATATTAAATAATGCAAGTTGAGACTCTATTTTTGTGGTGGATTTGTCAATGTTAGCACCACACCTTGCAACCCCTATGGCTAATGCTACTCTATTTGTTCATGTTGGTGTTTCATTGACATATTCTTTGTCTAATGTCTTAGGTTCTTATGCACCTACGATATTCAGTTCTATTGTGTTTTCCATGGCTTTAGGTCTTGATGGAGTTTCTAGTTGTTACATGGTTTCCCATGGTGCTATTGTGTATAATTGTGGCATTGTTTCATCTCATTCTATTGGTGCAAGATCATCCAAGGTGTAAGATAAATATTTGATCACACAATAAAATTTTATTTCGATTTCTATTAGGTTTGGTGAATAAATTTTCAATAAGGGCTAAAAATAGAAAGGTTAAACTATTTTTATTAAGTTGGAATTTGTGCATGTAGGAACATGAAAACCTACATAGAGCTCTAAAATGGTGAAATGAACCCAATAGTGAGGAAATCACTTCAATACCATTTTTCATTTTTGAAATATTAATATATTTTTCTTCAAAATCTCTTTAAAAATCTTCAAAGTCAATTTTGAGGAACCTAGAGTTTTTGGATGGGCTTGAAAATTGGCCGAAAACCCAAATATCCCCTTAAGAGTATTTGGTGTCCATTAAATTTTTCGAGATCTTTCCCTTGGTGTAAATGATTTTTCAATCTAATGTAGAAGTGAAAAGTTATGGATCTCGAAAGTTGGACTAAAATTTGGAAATTTTCTTAGGCTAGGAAAAGAGACAAATGTATATTTTTGGCATCAAAATGGATGTAACAATTTTTTGAAAAGTGGAAAAATTATATAAAGTGGTCATAAATAGAGAGAGATTCATTTTTTATGACAAGTAGATGAATTTCTTTTTTTTTAAGCATAAAGCAGAGGTTGAGGTTTTAGTGGCCATTATGGCCATTTGTAGATTTGCGTGTCTGATTTTCTACATTTATTTGTAACCCATATTTCTGTAATAGCAGTCTTGTGACCATATAATTTTATTGCATTTAATTGCATCTTTATAAATGATTTCATGAAGATATAATAAAATTTATAGGTTCTTGATCTTCAAATTATTTTTCCTGTGTAAGGCTGCATTTGAGGGAGAGTCTCTCTTCATTAGATGTTCTAGTGGTTTGGGGTTTAGTGTCCCCTATTCCTTATGAAATCATTGCTAGGAATAATATTTATTCTAACTCTCCTAAGGAGCATTTATTTTCATCATTTTTCTTCTTCAAAACCAAAAAACCCTTACTTATGCTCAACCCTTACCTATTCTCATATTTGGGTATGATTTGATTCAAATTGTAAACTACTATGAAACTAATTGAAAAAATTCAATTAATTTTTTTCATCTCTTAATGATATGAACAAGTGGGTTTTGGATTCCTAAAGAATATTGAAAATAGATAGGATCAATATTCACCTTTTGCAAGGGGATTTTTTACTCCAACTTTTTAGGCTACTACAAATACATATCTAGTGTTAGATTATGGATGATCTATGTGGCATGAGTCCTCCCTTTAACTTAGAACTCTTTTTTCTATTTTTCAAGGTCCTCTAACTAAATATCAAAATTTATTCTATCTATGGACCTTATAATTCTTTGTCCCTCCATATTTCTAAAGTGATTCCTAGTTTGTAGCCATTGGAAATATTACTAGTTGATTTCCAAAGTTGGGCTTAACTTCCTTATATTTTAGACACTACCTATGCCACAATTATTGATGATATAAACATATTCAAAGATCTTCCTAGTGATATTCTCCTAATGTTGAAAAATAGGCCTTAGAAATAATCAATAAATTATGAAGGTATCCCCTTCTTTCTAAAAGTATACTCAAACATGCTTTCTAAAAAGAGGCCTTAGACATAATCAATAAATTATGAAGGTATTCCCTTCTTTTCACATTATAATTTTAGTTAAACATGCTTTCCTATAAATTTTAGGTCATTTTTTATTTTTTTTATACATTCCCAACATGCATGATTTATTATATTTAATTTAAATTTGAATGTGTTATGATATTTTTTTTTTGAGTAAGAAAAGTGATCCTAGATCCAATTAGGTTAACCAAGATTTTCTCCTTTTCACTTATCTCAACATTAAACATAAGTTGACCAAGGTTTGATAATTATTTTGTTGTCACAATGGAGAGCCAATCCCCTAGTGCTTGTGTTTTATTTTGAGTTGTGAGGATGATAAATTTTATGTGTGATTTGACAAGCCTATTTGACATATAATCCTAGATCTGAAATTGTAATTTATCGAAAAGATGAAAATATAAAGTTACAAAACAACTTCAAATCTAAGACTAAGACACAAAGAGGAGCTTATGATTAATATTTTAGCTTGAATTAGTTGGTCTATGATTCCCTATGCCCTGGATTAAAATCCTTATTTTTTTGGATTTGAAATTTCTAAGATGTGGATTAAGGTCTACACTCTATTTCTTGAAATTGTCACTTGCCAAAACCTCTAGATCTTACCCACAAACATGAAAATAGGGGAAAGGTTGTGATGTATAGGGGACTTCCTAAGTTAAACCCTATTTTGGTATTCTTGAGGTCTCCACATAAAATGATTGATGATTATTAAGATGACATACCCTATGTCAAACAAAGGACAAAACAACAATAATTTATTGAAAATGATAAATGATAAATGATAATGATACTTTAATGATACTTTGATGTGAAAACTCTTCAAGAAGTGATGCCACACACAAGTTGCCACAAATTTTGATTAATGGATTCCTTGACTGTTTGATAGACATGGAAAAGAATAGCTCATAAAAAATAATGGATTGTAACAACTAATGTGTAGAGGATAACTCTATACATCTTCATGATTTGGCATGATTGATCATAATAGATCTTTGCACATAAACTGCTTCATTCTTTTTGATGTCTTGCAAACTTGAACTTGATTGATGAAAGTATTTTAATAATGTTGCTAGATCTTCCCTTGACTACCCTTGATTGATTTGAGGACCTCCAATTTTCTCAATAGATTTTCTATTTATCCTTCTAATTGAAATAATAAAAATGACTTGTATTTATATGAAATTATTCTAATTTATTGAAAATAAAATATCGATGGTCAATAATTGAAATTGGAAATTCAAATAATTAACTACCCACATTGACATATTCAAATTTGAAGAAAAATTAAGTGGTATAGGTCATAGTGCACCCTAGACTAGGGCTCTAGGAAAATTCACCATCAGTAATTCACCGATGGAAAATTTGTTGTCAACAATTCACCATGGGAAAATTCACTGCCACCAGCAATTCACCACCACAGAAAATTAATCGCCAAAAATTCATGCAATTAATTTTTCGCGTGGTGAATTATCATGGCGGTGAATTGTTGGTAGTGAATTTTCCCTTGGTGAATTGTTGGTGGTGATTTTTTCATATGCCCTAGACTAGATCCACCTTTTTTGGGTCTAAAAGTGTCAGGGCCAAAATATTAAATACAATTTTATTTCTCATGTTTGATTTTCTAGATTTTTTTTATAAAATGGGTAATTAATGCATAATTTTATTTTTCATGTTTAATTTTCCAAGAATGTTTATAAAATGGCCAATTAATGCATAATTAGGTCCAATCACATAAGATGAGCAAAACGTAATGTGAAATTGTAAGGGTTGTAATTTTTTATGTTACAATTATATTGAAAATCTGATTAATTTTATGTAATAATCATATTAAATATTAATCCATACTTAAATATAGTGTTAGAGGTAAACTTTTATCTTTCAACTACTAATCATTTTTTCTTGACATATATTATCAAACATTTCAACATTTTCTAGCAATATAATTTTACCATCTTTTAAAATGATTTATTTACTCATAAAAAAGAACATGATCTTTTATTTTTTAAGATATTTAAATTTAATATTAAAAAAGTGGTATTTAAGATTTAATAATATAATTTTAAAGAGACATTGATTGACAATAACTCCAAGATACTTGTCTTATAAATTTACTACTTATTTTTCAATAAAAAATATATTTAATTTTATTTTTTTATATTAAAGTAAACTCAAAGAATTTCAATAAATTATAATTGACTAATATCATTAATTATATTTTAAAGAAATTATATCCTCTAATTAAATATTTTAGAATTCTTCTCTAAATTACATTTAGAACAATTTATCACTCTCCCTCTAAGTGCTTTTAGATATAATGATTTCCTTTCTTTCTAAAGTCTCATTCCTCTTTCATCTATCTTGTTGCTTTATTACTCTATCATGTTTTTTTATTCTATCTTTATTACTGCATCATGTTTTTTTTATTCTATCTTTATTACTCCATCATGTTTTTTGATTCTATCTTTATTACTTTATTTCATTCTTAATATCTTCTTTGGATCCATTTCCCCCATAATTTAATGACATTATTGGAATTCAAATGTCTCTTCCAACACAAATTTCGTGTTTGGCACTCTTTTTTTCTAGAAATTATAAGATCTCCAACCAATTACTAATCGGGCTTTAATCTTTCACCATCTACTTTTTTAAATATAAACTTTAAAAAATCATGATTCCCCCAAGATAGCCCTTTTTTCTTTTTACTTCTTAAAAGATGCTCCTTTTTATGTAGTTTTGTCCTTTCTCTTTATATTCTTTCCCTAAATTCAGGTGGTTCTTTTTATGCATTAAATTAAGTAATATTATATTGAGATTGAATTTTATAATTTGAAAGTTAATTTTCACTATTTCATATCTCACAAAAAGTGATGAATTATTTATTTATATTTAGAGGATATTTAAAATTGTGAAAAATCAATTTTTTAATTAGTGATGTATTTCAATAATATAATTTGCATGTGGGGTAGGGTTTTGAGTTTTTGTAAGTACTTTGGTTCTTTCTTTGTTGTCCTATCTCACATCATATCACATTCGTTGTAGGAACTTTCGTTTAAAATGGTCGTAGCTAACTTCAACCCATTAGTTGTTGCTAGTGTTGATGGTGTGGCATATATGAACAATGGATCATCCGAAAAAGCAACCCCAGAATTTTTTGCTAAAAGTATTCCATGAGGTATGCCTTCTGAGACTCTTGCGGATGTGGTTTTACCCACCCTAAAATTTTATTATACATGGAAATGGTTAGAGAAATATACTATTATAGGTTTTTTTTTGGGAGGGTACCCCCTAAATACATGCTTTGAGACTAGGTTTCCAAGTCATGGACCCCTCATGGGATTCATCTTGATGGCATCCAAAATCTCACCAATAGGTTTTTTCTTTTTTGTTTTCCTAAAGTCAGTCATGTTCTTGTCATATTTTAGCATGGCCCTTTGTATGATTGGTCATCTCTTTTGGTTTTCCTACCATGGTCTGAAGAATTCTTTATCTCAGATGATAAGAAACTTTGTGTGCCTACTTTGCTTGAATTCTCGAGTCTTCCATTGCCTTATTTTCATCTTATCCTAGTTGTTGTTGCATCTCTTAGGAAGGTCATTCTCTTTCAAGGATGACCTTTTTTACCATGCTCGACCCAAAAGAGGGTCTATGTCGAAGTGGATTGATCTTTTGATCTCAAAATTTACGTGATTGATATTTAGATTGGTGGCATTCTCCACACTTAGTGTGTTCTCTATTTGAAAATACCAAATACTTGTTTCCATTGTCAATCATCAGAGAATAAAATTAAGGATTTTCCATTGGGGGTGCCAAGGTCCAAGTCCCCTCATAAGTCTTTGGACCCTCCATGAGTTGGATGATAGTAGCTTGCAAAGGGAAGGCTAACCCTTCTAGTAATGAACCAAGCAAGCCCTCAAAGGCTATTGTGACACAACAACAAAATGTGGTTTAAAATCCTTCTTCAAAGGGGAAAATGAGTATTAATTTTATCAACTAAAAGGCTCTAGGTCAACGAAGCATTGTTTGAATGCCTCAATTAGATTGGGCTCTCTCCTCATAGCTGCAAAATATGGTACATTTAATAGTTTCTTTCTTCGACATCCCTTACTCATTAATCAAATGAATCTAACCTTGCACATTGTTTCTAAAATGGTTTAAAACTAGGAGGTAATATAAATAGTAACATTTAAAATAACCTTCCAATGTGATATATTTCATTACAATGAAACATACCTTTTCCCATGGGTTGGAATATTTTCCTCAATCATAGCCCACATACAACTTGACAAGGGTTTTACCCTCTTTGAAGAAAAATTTCATATTCTTCAAATCTTGCAAGTTCATGTGTCTTTTCAACTTCTAACCATTGGATGGAAATCTTGTGGCTTGTGCTATTTCTTATTCATTAAATTCAAAAGATATCCCTCCCATTTTTACATGCCTCACATTGCTGGCATTAGCGAATTGAATGGGAAGATTTTTTTCATGACCGCTGAAGAAATTTTTTGTTAAGATGGAGATTGTTGGATTATGATAACAATATAAAAATAAATCATATCTTTAAAAAACTAATTTTTCTTCAAGAGATAATCTATATTTTCCTTTAGAGAAAAAACTAGTTTTCACTAAGTTTGGTAGTGGTTGTTATATAGAATATATTGCACGTATATATCTTTCTAGTTGTGAAAGGAAAATCAAGTTTTCAATAGTAGCAGTTACATGAAGATTGAGAAATAAGAATACTAATATCTTTTCCTAGTGAATGTTTCTTCAACATATTGTAAGGATTTTACCATATAAATTTATGTCTTCTTGAATATTAAATTTTTATTCTAGTTCACCTTTTATTTTTCATTTTCACAACTAATGTGTGCTGAAATTTTATTTGACTTTGTGGGTTCAAATATTGTTAGTATTGTCAAAATAATAATAGGTTAGGATGGAGGAATTAAATTAGGAGTATAATAGATCAAACATAGAATAAGAAACTGATGATGAGGGTAGATGAAAATATCATAATGAACCTCAAAAATTAAATATCTTAAATATATGAATAGAATAAAATAAACTAACTTGTTATTACATAATCCTACTAGGGGATAGTGGTCCATAGTAGTGTGGGGTATAATAGTGGGGATATAAGTAGTCCTTCATGGGCCCCACAATGGAGTGCCTCAATATCCAATTATAAAACATTTTTATCCATAAAGAAAACAAAGCTTGTTGAATCAGTGTTCAAATAAAAAAATGTTTTTGAATTGATTTATTTTCCCAAACACAAATAATTATTTGTATTCTTACATGTCAAAGAATATTCAAAGCTTATTTGGCAGGTTGCCAACATACAATCCAAATCACTCTTGAATTTCCTATAGAATGAAAAATATAACCAATATATAAAATTAGTATAATCCACACTCCCCTTAAATATCACTTGATGCATTACATCACCAAAAATATATTCAAAGATCTAATTCCATGAGAACAAATAACCAAGAATTTACCATCACTAAATCTAGTTGAACCAACTCCCTAATCACACTTTCCTAGCAACACAATACTCAAGGAAAATAATCATTCAAATGTGTCCCATTAGTCGAATTCCAATACATAACTACTAGTTTATTCTCCTCATTTTCCAAGTATAACCACCCAAAATATTATGGTAAGGTCACCAAAATCACCTGAGAAGAAAAAAAGGATTGTATTCCATAAATACATGATACAAACTCTACAATTGACACCAAAACAAGTTTTCAAATTTGGAAAAGAGGGACAAAAATTAAAGACTCCATACCAAACTACGATTGAACATATAAATAAATTTATAAATTAAAATATGTATTAATCAATCTTTTCCAATTTCCATTTAGCATGTCTCACTTTCATATTCATATCTATATTTTCTTGGAATTAGTCACAAAAAGAGTAGCAACAACAACATCACGCTATAAAGTTACATGTATTCTACTGCTATTAATTCTTTATGACTACAAATGCCAATTTTTGTATGCTATGCAAATGTTTTCACAAACTTATAACTCTATATTTGGGGTTTTAACTTGATACTATTTATATTGGCATTTTTATTTATATTCTTTATCCCTGGGAATGCCAGTCTATTGTATGTGATGTAAATTTTTATCACAATAACCTTTAACTCAATATCTGGGGTTTCAACTTATAGTATTTATTAATTTCAATGGATATATGTTATATATAATGTGATTGTTTCACCCAATATGCTCTAAGTGCACAATATCAAGTCATTTCAATTCAATTCTTGGGTTTTTTTATATTCTATATATGTAATGTAAATGTTTGTCACCCACTACCCTATAACTCAATTTCTAGGGTTTCAACTTATATACTATTTATGAATGTCAATGCAATTATTTTCCATACAATCTCATTGTTACACCAAATATACTCCAAGTGCATATGACCAAGTCATTTTAGGTAAATTCTTAATGCCTAGGAATGCCTCTCTCCTATAGGATTTTATTATCTCACCCCATCCGGTGTAAGTGCTCAAGTAAATGTGATTTTATTTATATTCTATATGCCTCAGAATTCCAATCTTTTGTATGTAGTGTAATTGCATTACCCACTCACTTGTAACTCATATATGGGCTTTTAACTTTCAATTGAATTTTTTTACCTCACTAAGCATGTACCATTGTCTTTCATATCAAATTTTTTAAACCAATGTTCATGCATGCCAACATATGTATCAACCATACACTTCTAATATACTTATGTATAAAATGTGATTGTTACACTCAATCTACTATAAGTGCATAGTTCCTAATACCCATCAATTCTTATTTGTTCTATAGGATGTTATTGCGTCACCCACTATGTTGTAAGTGCTAAAGTGAATGCAATTTTATTTATATTCTATATGTCTGGGAATTTCAATCAATTGTATGCATTGTAACTATGTCACCCACTAACTAGTAACTCAATATATCACATTTCAACTTACATTATTTATGGATGTCAATGCATTATGTTCCATATAATGTGATAGTTACACCTAATTTGCTCTAAGTGGTTTTAGTTCAATTCTTAATGCGTGTAAATTCTACGTAATTTCACTTCAATTCTTAGTATATTTTTTATGGATGTCAATGCACTTCCTTTCCTTACAATGTGATTGTTACACATTATCTTCTCTAAGTGATTTCACTTCAATTCTTAATACATGTTAATTCTAAGTGATTTCACTTAAATTCTTAATATACTATTTATGGATGTCAATGCATTTTTGTTCCATACAATGTGATTGTTACACCAATCTACTTTAAGTGATTTCACTTCAATTCTTAATATACTCTTTATGTACATTTCAATGGATTTATGTTCCATACAATATGATTGTTACACCTAATCTACTCTAAGTGATTTTAGTTTAATTCTTAATGGTTACTAATGCCTATTTATGCTATAGGATGTTATTGTGCCATCCACTCGTCTATAAGTTCCCAAGAAAATGTAATTTTATTTATATTCGATATGCCTATAAATTCCAATCTATTGTATGTAGTGTAAATGTGTCACTCACTCACTTGTAACTCAATATTTGGGCTTCAATATTATTGTTTTTTAGGAATTTCAATGCTTTTTGTTGTATAGAATATGATTATTACACCCAATGTACTCTATGTGCATACGTGAAAGTGCTTTCAGTTAAATGTGTTCTCAAGTTTTTCTCAATAAGTAAATTAATAATATGAAATAAAAATCAAACTGATACCAAAAATTGTATTACAAACTATTAACATGTACAATAAATAAATAAATAAATGTTCATGCAATATTGTGACTTTAATGGTGTTCATTGATGATTTTTATCATTACTTGAAATAGGTTTTATAATATTTGTAGGTGAAAACAAAAGTTGAAATGGGGACCAAGCCAACAAAGAAGAATGGAAAAATAAAGTTTCCAACACGTAAAAGAATGGTTATAGTCCCCCTTGTACAAGAAACTATTGTAGAAGCAAATAGTAGTCCTCAACCTTTTGAGGTAGTCCCAGAGATTGGTGCACCTGCAAGTAGGTTGAGAACAACAACATGATAATGGGAATGGTTGATAGAGGACACAAATAGGGATCTAGAGGATGTGGAATACAATGGGATGTCCATAAGAGCTGGTTGCAAGAAATGGAGAATCCTAGCTAAAATGCTCACCATAATTAGGTGGGATTACAAAAACTTCAAATAAGGGTTCTCCAACTATCCTCATAGAAGAGGAGGGTCTTATTGTGGATTGGTGCAAAGAAATTTGGAAATTGTTAACCATGGCCTTGAGATTATCAATATTAAGGCAAAGGTTGCCCAAATTTACCAAAATAGACCCAAACCTTTCAAGGATGGGATACCTGGTAAATCATGGTGGACTGGATTCAAGAGGTGTCATCCAAAACTGACATTGTAGATAGTAGGTCTTGACATGGGAAGGGCAGTAAACCTCCAACCCATAGTAGTTGCTGAATTTTGCAAAACACTAGATCAACAACCTATCATAATAATCTATATGGTCCACATAAAATATGGAACTATGATGAAATAGGGATTCAAGCATGTAGAAATGGATCAATGAGGGTGTTCACATGACAAGGCAACATGAACATCACATACATAATTCCCAAGAGTTGAGAATGGATAACAATTTTTTGTTGTGTTAATTTGCATCTGGTCATAGCATACCAGGGTTCTATTTGTTCAAGGGAAAGAAGGGGCTACATAATTACATTGTTAACTATGAACCACTTGCTTTTATGGTAACCTAGCCACACACATGGATGAAAAAATAATTTTTTTTAAATTGGCTACAACATTTTTCTAACTTGATACTAGGAGGTGTGTCACCAACTAACATGCACCTTCTCATTTTTTAGGGCTATGGTAGCCATGTTGCAATTAAAACTATCTAGGAGGAAAGGAGGTTAGGAATTGATCTACTTACATTTCCTACACACACATCACACAAGCTATAGCTACTATATGTTAGTTTTTTCTCACCTTTCAAGTCATATTTCAAATTTGAATGAGTTGCATGGTTGACTAGATATAGAAACACTAAAATTAGAAGGGAAATTTTGGCAGAGCTAGGTAGAAAGTCACTGCAAAGAGTGTTGATAGTATCAAACATCACAAAAGGTTTAAAAGGATGGGGGTATTTCCCCTCAATCTTGATGTCATGGTGGATGACATGCATTGAAGCAACATGTATCAGTTTAATGTAGCTAAGGTTACTTCTATGGTGCACAACATCCTTAGTCTTTCAGGTGTTGCTTTTTCAAATGATGAAGTTGCATAGGCATTGCAGAGTGCAACAAAAATTCAATTGCAGGAAGGTGTAGAATATAGTGGACACAATAATGCTACACATTCAATTGCATATCAACAATCTCATGACATGGTTGATAGATAGTCTGAGAAATTTACTGTTGGCACTCATTCTTGACTTACATTGCAAAGAAGAGAAGGGGAATTTTTTATTCCCATCTCCGAGTATGTGTAGGATCATCATGGAAAAAACAAGCCCTTAAGTGGCAAAAAAATCAGAAAAATCAGAGTTAGGCAACTTGACGTAAAAATTTGAATAAGTTATCTATATTATTTTAAAAATATGTAAGAATAAAATCTGTAGAAAATTGAATGTAGTTTCTAAACTACTAGGTTTGTTTAAATATATATATATATATTTGGTGAAAATTTGAAATTTCAATGCAATAGTACTTAAATTTCAGGGAAAAAATAAGAAGTAGGTGTCTGTCTGACCACCCTAACCACAATAAAATGATAATATTTTTTATAATATTTTAGATATAAGTATAGGACTCATGTTCCAATGTGATGCATATTTTTTGTAATTTTTTTCGAAGTAAATAATTAATTATTATTTTTTTATTACAAATTTTAAAAAATATAAAAAACACGTATGTCTGACCACCTTAACTTGGTCAAAACTTCATGAAATTCAATTTTTCTTTTTTTAATCCTATATTATGTGAAGCATAGAATTTGACACATGTTTTGGATTCAAATAATGTGATACTATTTGAAAGCTATAGATGTTTTTCAATTAGTCTATCAATCAGGACTTTAGTCGTAATTTGAATAGAAAATGAATAATAATTACTTATTAAATTCAAAGTAAAGAATAATTTATATTGGTGGAAAACTGAGAATATCCTTTAAAAACCCTTTTCATTTCATCAATTTTGGGTAAAAAAAAGTTGTCAACCACATACCCATCATATTGCCACTTTTTGGCCCATCATGATCCTGCACATACCCCTCCACCTATCACACTTCTAGATGAAACAAAACATTACTCTATAGATTTTAGCGATGAAACTTGAGGTTTTGGAAAGAAAGAGGAGTAAATTAACTCCTAATTGACTAAAAAATTTGAATCCCATAAGGTTTGAGAATCAGTAAATTCCTAAAGCTACCTATTCATAATGTCAATGAAAGAATGAGAAATTTTGTTGATAGGGTTATTCAGTTGAGTTGATAATCTCAACTATGTTGGAAGTTTGGAGAGACTGTTGAAGAATGTCATTGATTTTATTTGGCCACATGAGCACGAGGAACAAGAAAATGTATATAACAATGTGTTGCAATTTTTTTATTGATGTCAACATTGTAATTTATGTGAATATTTTTGTTGCAGACCATTTTGATTAGTTCTAATAGGTTTTTGAGTTATTGAGGAAGACATACTTGCAAGATGGTTATCTAGAAAAGTAAGTTATGTGGGAAATTAACTAAGTGTCAATTCAGCTAATTAAGGCTAACAAAGTATCAATGCTTGGGTCTGCACGACTCCACAATTAAAGTATTCACTCTACACTTATAACATTATTTTGATGGATGTTAGAAGTATCTAATTCAAATATTTCATCATTTTTTGAGAAGTGGTTTGAAAGATATGAGTAACAGAGTTTGGCCTGGAAAATTACAATTATTCTAGGTATAGTGTGTTTGTGTGGGAGAATCTACCCTTCTCCAAGGATGAGTCTTTGGCTTTGAACTTTTGAGGATAAGTTTCTAGATGGTATAAGAGTATGAATTCCAATTGGCATTGAGTTTTAATGTCCACATATCGAGATGTAGATACATAGTTAAAGTCTTTTTTTTAGATCATATGTTGTATTGACCTAACAAGTTTGAAGGTATGTGAAGGATAAATAAGTATTGAAGCCTTATGTGGGATCTAATATAGGTTCATGCTAACCTATTTTAAGTTGTTTTGAGTATTGTTATTTTGTGCGAGATATGTATGAATTTTTTAGAGCCAACAAGTTATATTTTGAGTGCTACATCTAATTAGGCTGACCTAATTGATGTTAGAGTTTTTGTGGATATATATGTTGAATCCTTCTAGTGTTTTGAGGTGTGATATAAACATATGATGTGTGATGCAAAAATCCTACATGCAAATATTATCAGGGTAGTGTGAATTTAAGTTGTCATACGAATGTAGAGGAAAGAAGAGTGTTAGAAATTGATTAGATGAAGTGTGTAAAGTCTATTCATTGAGCTCCATTGGAACTATATTTTATGCATATGATAGATGCAATTATAACAGTTTAAAATATGTAATGAGCTACAATCTCTCTTCTACCATTTTCTCTATGGATAGTGAGTCCACTTGGACAATGAGTCCACTTGTAGTGAGCACTTCTATAAATATACTATAATTGATTATAATATATTGTGAGCTAATGCACTTTGTGGATTTTCCTATTTTTGGTTTTCCATGTAAAAATCTTGTTGTTCAAGTGTTATATGTTGTTGTTGATGTTTCATCCTTTCTTTCTCTATGCAATAGAATATTCTTTAATAATTGGATGTTTAATTTTTGAATGTTTTAAGAGAATATTGATTCACCCCGCTCTCATTATTCTAGGTGTTTAACAATTGGTATCAAAGCTTAGCTCTGAAACATAAAAAAAAAAATTGCTTTATATTTTAGGAGATAGAACCACCAATTTCGTCCAAGTTTCAGTCACACCATAGATATCTCAATCTAGAGATATAAATGAAGGAAATAGATCTATAATAAGGTGTCCTAGGGTGTGATTAAAGACTAAAAGGGGGTTCACCACCAAGCAAAGGCTTGGAAAGAAAAAAATATAATGATATGTGAACCTAACTATGAAATTAAAGCTATGAGACTGAAAATTAGAAGAATGAACTGAGAAAGGATGAAGGTGCACTTGGAAATTGAAGAGGCTTGAATTGAGGTCTAAAATCCTAGAATTGAGGACTTTTAATGCACAATGGGACTCAAAAACTAGTAGGGGCAATTTAGTCCTAGTTTAGGGTTTCAGGCCAAAACCAAAATCTGGTACTACTAAACCAAGATCTACATAAAATGCTTAAAATCTGGTATATTGGGACTCATATGCCACAAGTGGTGATTTAGTCCCACTGTCAATGCTAATCTGAAACTATGATATTATCTAATTTTCTCCTATAGATTCTCTCCTATCAAATCTCCAAGTCTGAAATAGTGAATTACAACCTGTAGGTGACTTTCCGTGATCTTGCAATGTAGATGACAACTTTGACAACTTGAAATTTTCTCGCCAAGCTTTCTCTCCAATTGATATCCAACCTAAATCTACAAATCACACATCAAAGAGAGGGGAAAATGTTATTTTTTTAGTTTATAGGGGTTTTCCTTGGTTGAAC
Source organism: Sequoia sempervirens (assembly GCA_007258455.2). Lineage (NCBI taxonomy): Eukaryota > Viridiplantae > Streptophyta > Pinopsida > Cupressales > Cupressaceae > Sequoia > Sequoia sempervirens. Next base: position 126,770,878 of record VDFB02256132.1, read on the forward strand.
CCTGATTTGGTAATCAAACCTTGAAATGAATAGAAATAGATTGAAGGAATGATGAATGAACAATTATGAAATATTGAAACTCACCAAACCCTTGTAACAATGGTTGAAATCTTGTATGTAATGGTTAACATGAATGTAGATCTCAAAACTTGATTGAATGCTATGGATCTTGACATGAATGCTTGCTTGAATCATAAGATACCTACATCACAAATGTTAGATGAAAAACAAACATGATGCATGATGACTTTGACATGATACTTGAATCTTCAATGCTTCTCTAAAATGCTTGGTAATCACTCTTGAATGCTCTTGTAAACTCTCTTGATCACCAATTTTCAATATTGCTTGATCTCAAAAAGTGCTAGATGACTTATAAACTTGCTAGGAGAAAATATGAGAAATAACCTTGTATTTGTACTTGTTTGTGCCAAATTTCCCAAAATTACAACACTACAAGCCAACATTAGATCTAAGAGAGTAAAATCTCACCAATAGTTGAATTCAAAATTAGGTCTAACCTAAGTGGGACTCATACACTAGTTGGGGCATATGAGTCCCAATAGGCTAAGCTTGGGACACAAATTTCAAGAAATGTTTAGTTTTATGCTAAATTCAAGACCAAGCCTCAAAACTTATGTGGGACCCATATGCCCAATGTGGCTTATGAGTTCTAGATCACTAAATATATTTTTTTTTAAAAAGAGGGTAAAAACTTTATTGAATCAGAACAACATTACAAAGTTAGAAGAAAGAAGCCACAAGGGGCCCAACAAAACAAGAATTAATTCACACCCAAGAAGCATCTCATATCCTCTGCAACCCACTCCTCAAGAATAGGGGCCATGTCATTAGGAATATTTCCCCAACCATCCACATACCAAGAATCAGTCCTCTCTGATGCCCATCTAGCCAATCCATCAGCCACCCTATTCCACTCTTGCGGAATATGGAAAAAAACAATGGACTCCAGAGAAGAGCACATAGAAATAATCTGCTTGACAACCACAACAAGCTGCCAACTCATATCCTTCAACTGTCGCTTATGCAACATATCAATAACCACCTGAGAATCAGACTCACAAACAATCCGCCACCACCCAAGGCCAACCACATGCTCAATCACCATAAGGATAGCACTAGCCTCCATAATATTATTGGTATGCAAACCACGATACATAGAAAAGAAAAAAACCACCACTCCCAAGCTGTCTCTACCAATACCACCAACTCCAACATGCCCAGGATTACCCCTAGATGACCCATCTATATTGATTTTTAGCTCCCCTAGAGCAGGAAGACACCAGAAGCCATCATGAGCCACCCTCTCACACCCACGCCTACAATGCACACTACCCAAATTTCTCCTATCCCCAGCAATAAGACCCAGGGAATTAACAACACCCAAGTCCCCAGGATTAACTGGCACAGACAAATCACACTTTGTAGATAAAGTCTCCTGCAGAGCCCCAAGAATCCACCTCCAAAGTTGCTCTAAGATCAATTTTTTATCCAAGAAATCTGTCTGTTGCGCTCCAACCAAAGATGCCAAACAATCAAACTAGGGCCAATGCTCCAAGAAATTTTAAGAAAAGAGGTTTTGGCAGGAGATGATCCCTGTATCCTCCAAAAATTATCCAAGGTAGAGACATGGCAACACGGTAAGCTCCAAAGATTCCACCAGTGATGCCAGATATCCTTAGCAAAGGAACACTAAAAAAAGAGATGCGAGAGGCATTATTCATGCTAACCACACAAAACACACATGGAAGGGCCCTGGAACCCCCGTTTCCAAAGATTGTCCCAAGTAAGACACTTACCTTGGACAACAAGCCAAGAGAAAAAATTACACTTAGGCCAAGCAAATTTATTCCAAAAATGCTTCCACCAAGGAACCTCAGAGCTCCCAAAGACCTGTTTATCCAAAACCTGATAACCAGAGCTAACCGAAAATTTACCCCGCAAATCTGGACCCCAAGCAAGCACATCTCTCCCAGGAAGAGAGTTGCACGTGCGATCTAAAAGAATCTTAGCAAGCACTTGAGGATCCTCCAAAACCCCCCCAGGAGGCCAATCTTGAGGGTCCTTCCACCTGGACATAGTAATCTGACCCAAAGAATGTTGAGATTTGAAGTCGGCCACATGACACCAACCCGCCTCCTCAAAAATCTGGCACAAGTCCTGAAAGTGGGGATGAAAAGAAAAAATTGGGGGATGTCCATCCCAAGAGTCATGCCGGAAGAGAGCTTCCTGACCTCCATTACAAATCCAAAAAAGGCCCTGTTTCACAAGCTTGGCACCCCATTTGAGGGTACTCCAGATCATAGAACCTTTCCCCTCTAGACTGAATCTTACAATCTCCATGCTTTCCACCGCACCCAAATATTTGAGGGTAAGAATTTTAGCCCACCACATATGCTATTGTGAACACCAACGCCAATACAACTTAGTAGCCAAGGCCTACCCATTCAAATTAGTTCGTCGTAGACCAAGACCCCCATCCTGCTTTGGCCTACAGACAACATCCCATTTCACCAAGCTCCACTTTCTATGAAGAAGGTTGCTAAACCATAGGAACTGATGAGACAGTCTCTCAAAATCTTGAATAAAACTTGATGGAGCAGAAAGAAAAAAGCACTTATAAAGAAGGAGAGCCTGGATCATAGACTTAAGAAGAGTCACTCTTCCAGTTGAAGAAAGCCACCTACAAGTCCAATGGCTAACAAAACTTTGAAACTTGTCAAGAGTCTCTTGCCAAAACCTTTTAGGGAGAGAACAGATGGCAAGAGGGATTCAAAGATAGAGAAAAGGAAGCGAACTAATCTGGAAATGAAGAATATCTGCTAATCTCCTTTGGATACCCTTAGGAGTATGGAAGAAGTAAATGAGAGACTTCCCCTCATTAATGCACTGCCTAGAGGCCGCCAAGTAGCTGTCCAAAACATTGTGCCAGTTCAAAGCCTCCTCAACCCTTGCCCTACCCATCAAGGCAGTATCATCAACAAACTGAAGATGAGTCTGAGGGGGAAGATTATTTCCCCAATTCCAACCCTGAATCAAGCCGCTTGCAACCTAAGCACAAATAAGCCTTCCCAATCCTTCCGCAAGTAGGATGAATAAGTAGGGTGACAAAGGATCTCCTTGTCAGAGGCCTCTAGAAGCACCAAACAACTCAGTGGGCTCACCATTGAGAAGCACAACGAAGGAGGAAGAAGTAACACAACTCCTAACCCATTCAATCCAATCACTAGCAAAGCCAAAAGCTCCAAGAATCTTGAAAAGAAAGCTCCATTTAACACAATCATATGCTTTTTCCATGTCTAGCTTGATAAACATAGATTTTTCTTTTGAGGACTCCATAGAATGGATGGTCTCAACTGCAATCACAACACCATCCATGATCTGTCTGCCAGCAACAAAACCCTCCTGCTCCTCAGAGATTAACTCACCAAGCCAAGGTTTCAGCCTTTCAGCAATCAACTTAGTAATAATCTTATAAACAACATTACATAATGCAATAGGCCGAAAAAGATCCAAAGAATTAGCCCCCTCCTTCTTTGGAATGAGAGCTAAAAAAGTTGCATTCAGAGACTTCAACATTTGTTTATTCATGAAAGATTCCTTAACAACCTCTAAGAGGTCCAACTTAACCACCTCCCAAAACTCCTGAAAGAATTCAACAGGGAATCCATCAGGCCTCGGTGCTTTACCTTTCTTCATTTGGAACACAATGTTCTCAAGCTCCAACAAGGTAATAGGAGAAAGCAATGATTCATTCATTTCATTAGACACTAGCTATGTGATACAATTCAAAATCCTTGTTTCAGCCTCCTCAGCTAGAGGCTAATCCTCATAAAATAATGAAGAGAAATATCGAATGCATTCTGTAGAGATAGAAGTAGAAGAGGACCAAATTTCCCCATCAGACAACACAAGAGAAGAAAAAACATTACCTTGCCTCCGATTTTTTACTAAGTTGTGAAAAAAAGAAGTATTCCTATCACCATCCTGGAGCCATTCAATATGAGACTTTTGTTTCCAAAAAATTTCTTCTCTTAACTCCCATTCCTCTACCTCTTTTGTTGCAATAATCTCTAACAAACTCAACTCTTTTGTTAGGCCTTGATCATGAATCTGCTTAGTGATTAAGTCCAAGTTATCCCGAGCCTTCTATTTTTCATGAAACAAATTACCAAAATGTTGCCTATTCCATCTTTTCAACTTGTATTTGACGTACTGTAACCTCTTTGAGAATGAGTATATAGCAGTGCCATAAGCTGGCTTCCCAAGATCCCACCAACCAAAAATCATATCATGAAGAGACTCATCCTGGAGCCACACGAGTTGGAACTTGAAAGTCTATCTAGCACATCATTGAGGCACATCAACTGCAAGCTTAATTGGCCAATGGTCGGAGCCTCGACAATCCAATATTTCAGAGCTAATCATCCACCTATCCCCCATCCAAAAACCAGACACCAAAAATCTATCTAGTCTTTCAGAAATAGCAGCATCTCCAGTTCTCATATTATTCCATGTGAAGACTTCATTAGTTGGTTTGACATCAACTAACCTCAAAAGAGCCATATTATCCTGCAAGAGCCTAGAGGAAGGCTCCAAATGAGCACTACCTCCTCTCTTCTCTTCTAAAGAAATGATAGCAGTAAAATCACTAGCCAGGATCCAAGGCAGGTAAGGATCCAGAGACCTCACATGTCTAACATGATCCCACAGTTCTGCTTTACCTTGGAAATCAGTCAGAGCATATATATTAGAGAAAATAACTTTTTCCCCTGACTCTAAATGAGAAGCAACACAAGAAATTAAACTCTTACAGGAGATCCACCAAATTGGACTAACCTTTCGGGGATCCCAAAAACAAGCCACTCCACCAGAATTACCAAAAGCACCCACACATTGACATTGGCCATGACCCCAAATCTTAGGAGCCACACTTAACATACTACCCACTAATAACTTAGTTTCCTACAAGAAAATCACATCCGGAGAATGAATGTGAATCAAATCTCGAATAGCCTTTTGTCGAGGGATGCTATTCATACCCCTCACATTCCAAGAAAGAACTATCATCGTTGGGGTTGGGAAAAGTGAGCATCAATAGTCTTCACTAAACCAGCCTCAACCAATGTCTCTCCAGCAAGCTTCACCTTTTCTTGGTCCGTTTTGTGACCAACCTTAACTAATTTCTCAGGAATCTCTTTCTTAAAATATTTTTGCTGCACACCTATAATAGAGGAATAAGGTTTAAACTTACCTAAATCAAGGCTATCCTGAGCCTCCGAGTAGACCTTACTAGCACCAGAGGGGTCACCAGAATCAACAGCTCCCCCATCCCCTGCACCAAGAGCTAGAGTGGAAGGACCTAGACTAGACACCATCTGAGGATCTTGGTCACCAAGCTGATCCACTCCAGGGATCACCAAAGGTTGTACCTCAACCAACTCCTTAGAACCAGAGCCATCCACCATTTGCATGTCAGTTGTAAACCCTTCCTCTTGAACTAACTCATGTAAAGCCTCAAATCTATTGAAAGTCTCCCCTTCCTATCTATCCTGGAAAGGACTCTTTTGGCCCCGTCCATAATTACGAGGTTTAACTGGAACAAAACCATCTTTGTTCACTGCCATTCCCTACATAGGATCCTTACCCTTTTCCACCCTTAGATTAGATTGGGAACCCACATTATTTGCACCTCCCGCACCAAAATCCTGAGGACACCTCTGTTGCAGATGCCCATATTCATGGCATAATCGATAGTGAAAAGGCAACATTTCATAATCCAAAGGCTGAGTCCAGGAATTAGAGCCAACAGTCAAATCAATAGAATCAAGCAGAGGTTGACTCAAATCAATCTCGACACAATCCCTCACATAAGAAAAGATCCTCTTAACTAAAGTATGTTGAGAAGGACCAATAGGCTTACCGAACAATAAAGCAATTGATTGTAATATATCAGTTCTCCAACATTCAAGCAGCAACCGAGGAAGGTGAACCCAAACCAGAACCCTAGAAGGCAACTCTTTCGCTGAATTAAAGCCAGCATGCCATGGTTTTATGAAAAGACCTACTTGATTCTAAAAATAAGGCCCCCCTTCAAATGCCCTATTTCGATCAGCAATGCACGAGAAATCTACCAGAAAGAAATTGTTTGCAGCCAACAGAACATCAAAGTCACCCTCTGGAGACCATGTCTCATGGATCCAAGTGTCCAAGAAAGAAAGAGAAACCCTCATCCCCAAAAACTTACAAATCAAAACATGCTTACTATAGTAATCCAAATCTTCAACTACCGCCTCTGATTGAATCACCAACACAGGATGAACTTGCGCCCTTTCCAGATATCCATTTATCTTATGCATTTTAAAGGTACTAGATTTTGTCAAACCCTCTCCAGATGAAGCCCCACCACCAACCTCCGCCATAGGAATATCTCCCTTCACCTCACCAATTGATGCATTCCTTGCCATTCAAACCCTAGCCAACAGAGAAATCAAAAGGATCAAACTTAAGAGAAAGGGGTCAGTGACAATAGACGACCGAACGCCCACACCAAACCCTAGCAGATTGCACCAAAACCCCCTTGAAACTGCACCCATGCATAGAAGAAATAAGGCAAAAAGAGCCACCCCTGGCCCCTACCCACACCGCCCAGACTTCCCACCCACTCAGCCACCAGAAACACAGAGCCACTAGGCTAGGGTGCAGATGCCCTAGCCTGTCCACACCCAACACCCACGAGCACCATCCTAGATCACCAAATATGGTCCATGTACAGTAAAAAATTATTAATTTATGATTGTTCATTACATATGTGTCAAGATTAACCTCAAAAAGATACACTAAATAAGGTGTGTGGATGCAAAATAGAACCAAATAAGGCATAAAGAAGCCCAATTTTAGCAAGGAGGGCCAAAACAAGTGTGAAAATGTAAAGGGCTACATTTTTCTACACTACAGGTTCCTTGGAAAAAGCTTAACTACATGAGGAAGATCTTGGAGGTTGAACACATGGATGATTAAAAATTTCCTACTCCTCTAGAAGAAATTCTAATAGTTGGAATTATAGAATAAGATTGCATGCTTGAAAAAGATGGAGAGCTCAAATTTTCCATTGAAGATCTTGAAAATAGTGAAGATGAAAATAGAGATTTGAAAGAAAATATCAAAGAAGAAAAAGAACGCATTAAAAACTTGAGAGAGAAAATCAAGAAGTTTAGAGAAAGGCATAAGTAAGTTACTGAGCAATTGAAATAAGCAAGTGAAACTATCATTGGTGTGAAAGTGTAGGTTGAAGAAAATAAAAGAATTAAGGAATGTTTGGATGCAATGGTGAAAAGAAAATAAGAGGAATGTATAAGGCTTGAATAAAAAGATGTGAATCTAGTAACACATCTTGAGAAAGCAAGAAGTCATGAATAAAAATTCAAGATGAGTGCTACAAAGCTTGATCAGATGATTGCAAATCAGAAAGTCTCTAAAAAAAAAGTTGGATTAGGGTTTGAGATTGCAGAAAGTTTAAAGTCAAATCAAACATCAAATACTAAAGTGAAGATTAAAGATAAGAAGAATAATGGCAAGAAGATTCAGAATCAAAGAAGACCAGTGGTTGGACAACCAAATGCATAAAGGTGTTCATCTTTCAATGGTTTTTGTTATTTTTGCAAGAAAAAATTGGACATAAACCAATGGAATGTAGGAGTAGAATGAATCATAATGTTCCATCCTTTACTAGTCAATGCTTTACATGTAAAAAAAATGATCATAGAGCTAGTGATTGTAGACGTCAAATGATGAATGCATACAACAATGGTAGAATAATTCAATCTTTTCAAGGCTACTATTATACATGCTATGCATTTAGGAATAAAGCTAATAAATGTACATCTATAATAAATGGAAGGAATACTATTTAGAAGAATGACACATGTTACAATTGCAATAGGCCTAGACACATTGCTAAGTTTTGCAGAAGTAGAAATACAAGGAAAGATAATCCTATAAAGAGAAATGCACCAGTTAAAATTGTTGATCTAATTGAAACAAAGGAGGAAATGGAAATGTTTTGGAGAATTAAGGAAGAGAAAAAATTTAAGAATTCATACCATCCTATGGTACAATTGTTTCCTCTTGAAACTAAGCTAGAAGCTTTGGCTTGGGGGGAGCTTTAATGGAAATATTGTGTTCCCCACTAGAGAAGAGGTTCTGATACCTCAACATGAAGATATGTGATGTATATCAACATGATTGATCTATTGGTTAAGATTACAAAAGAAAATATGATGATTTGGAAGTTTCTGGAGCATCAAAAGTTGTTTATGAATATAGATAAAGGATTTCTAGCTTTATTGTTTGAAGCATTTAATAAAAAATGATGAAAAATAGAAGGATTTTAAGTGATTTCACTAAGGAAAATTTATTTCACAAAGGAATTCGAGAAGGCGCAGAGTAGTGAGGAAAAAATTCAAAGTGTTCAAGGTAAATTAAGATTGACTACATCAAAACCCTAGTTCAACGAGCAAAGAAAAAGGTATTTAAAAATCTTGTTTACCCTAGTTTTTGAAGAACCTTTTTTGAAAAGTAGTTTGAATCCAATTTGCAATGGATACACTGAGGGTTCTCAAGGTAATAGAGAAACCACAACCTAAATTCAGGAAATATCTTGTAAAATCCATAGAAGATGGCTTGTTAGGTGCATTTTCTCATATTCCATATTGGGTTTTTCCGATTGAAAATGTTAGGATCAATATACATGGGAAAATGGATGAATACCCTCACATTAAGTTGGGAGATTTATTGGTAAATGACCTAATTGGAGAAGATTTTTCCCTAAAACAAGAATATCAATTTAACCTAGTTGCAAAGAAACTAGATGTATGAAAATGGTTTTTGAACTTTTTCTATGAGGACAAATGGGTTAGAATGGAAATTAGAAAAATTCATGATCACTTTGTTTGGATTGATATGCCTAACATGATAGTAACGAAGGAAGTTATTAGAAAGGTTACTGGTCTATACTCCACTAAATCCATTATTGTTTTGAAAACTATAAAAAATGAAGTTGTTATGGAACTTACTAGTACTAATGAAAAGAGGTCCCTAACCATCAATACTATTAGAAATCATATTGTTAGGTATGTTGCAATGGTTATTAGATTAAAGATCTATTTTACCAATGGGGAAACTTAGTATTTACCACTACAGTTAATGTGGCATATGAAATGGTTGAAAAGTGTGTAGATTATGATATTTCTAAGTTACATAGGCAACAATTGATGGCGAACCTGAAGCAAACAAAGGAAAAGAATTATGGATTTAAATATGGCATTTTGGTTATGTGTTTTTTTTAATTTCTTGAAGGAGCTTCCCAAAACTAGAAGTGTAACCCAGTTGAAATGGAAGACTAGTTTCCCACTAGATTGCACATTTCATGAGAAGTATTGGAGATGTTAAAGCACAAGATGAGGCTCTTGTTGCTTTCCTTGCATTGTTTCAAACGAGAATGCATCAGATAAAAAGAATCCCAAGGAAAAAAAGTTGAAAAATACAAGAATGACATCACATTTTTGGTGTCTATAGATGAGTGTATCAAGGAGGCAGTAGAACCAAGAAGTGTATGGGTTCCTGAATTAGGATATGAGGTTAAAAAATAAGATCTTATTGGTTTTGCTGATGTTTTTCTAAGGAGTCCCAAAGTCACCACAAAAGCAAGATATGATACATATGAGGAAAAAAAATTTCAAGGTACACATAAAACAAAAGAAACCAGTAATTCAGAAGAAGGTCAGGAAGATGGTGGAAGAGATTGTAGAGGAAATGGGTATATCAAAGGAACAAATGTGTCATTTAAGAGAAGAAAAATCTAACTTAGAGTCAAGTGGTTTAGGAGCAAACATAAGAGGATCTAGTAGAACAGCTACCACTCCTCCCACTATCCAAAAGTCCTTTGGGATGTACCTTCTATTGAAAATAAGAGGAAAACAATTGCTATTCCTCTGGTAAGTGATAAATCCCCTCTGGTTGTGCAAACCACAAGAGTTGAGAAGAAGAAAACTGCTACTATTGCACCACCTATTGTCCCTTCTTAGAGAAGAGTAAAGAAAAAGGTTGTGAGAGAGAAAAATATAAGTGTCAAACTGACAGAAGAAGAAGAAGAAATGAAAGAAGAAGGACCTCGGTTGGCTTAGAGAAGGAGAATTGATGCTTCACAAGGTGAAGCTAGGGACAAAAGAAGAAGGTTTGACATTATTGACACCGAGAGTGAAGATGAGATAGAAAAAGAAAAGGAATCTTTTGTGATACACATGAGGGGAAAGAAGAAGGAAGCTAAGAAGGCTTCTCTAGAGAATAATAAAGGAAAAGAAACAAGTCAAAATAAGGACTCTAGGTAAAAGAAAATAAAAAGATCAAACAGATCCAATAAGGCCTCACTCGCCTATGAAATCAAAGACATTGTTCAATAATATTCTATAGAATGAGATGTTAGGAGAGATAGTAGCTTTGTAAAAAGATGTAGATGAGGTGGATAAGTCCACCATCATTGAACCCATTATCAAATACATTATTGTTCTTGAATAGCATGTGATGAATATCATGAAATGTATTCCTAAAGACTTATGGAATATTTTGATTGAGAGAAGGAAATAAGTTGTAGAAGTGGAGGCAAGGCTTAAGGAAGAAGCATTGGTAAGAGGAGGTGCTCCTCTCTTTAAGGATTATAGAACAAATTTGGCCACAATATTATGCAAGGAGCTAAGTGTTAGTGTGAATGGAGTTATTTTCTAACTAGATATTAGTGAGGACCTATTCAAATCATTAATAAGTTTACTTAGGAGTTAGTTTCCTAGGTGGCATTCTAGAAACTAGTATTTAATGGGACCATATCTCCTTAATAGGCATGTAGTTATCTAGGAATTTAATATTTCTCTCATGCATTTATGATTATGCATTAGGAATTTAATCATTGTAACTAAGGTGGCTATCCAACTACCTCTCACTCTCATGCATTTGTAAATCATCTCATGAATTCTATATCAATACATTCAAGATCATCAATTAGTCAAGTTCTCTTATTGCTCATAGTGCACTAATTTCTTGTTCATGTGGATGGTATTGTTGTTGGTGATCCTTTGAAGTATGCAATAGCTTCATCTAGGTTATAGTTCATATTTCCAACATGGCATTAGAGCTAAGGCCATAAAAGATTCATCTCATATCAAGAAGTTGAGCTAAGGAGATCATTGAATGTTGAAGGGTTTTATTGAAGGGCTAGTTGTTCTCATCTAGGAGACAACTGATTTCTAAGGCACTTTGGGTTAGTTTTGACTCTGTCGTTGTGTTTAGAAGGTCTGAAAACCTAAGGATCACCTACCCATTTTTCAAGATTCAACTTCATCATCCAAACACCATTAGAGTTTTTTTGCAGCAATATTGTGGGAAAAGTATGGATCGTGCAAGTGTTGGAGAAAAAATATCTACCCCCCTTGTTGCAGAAAAAAAATATCCCCCTAGTCGACCTATCATCATTTGTAGGATTTTTCAAAAAGAAAAAACTATTTGGGCCTTTTTTCCTATATAGTTGGAAAAAAATAAAATTGGGGGCTCATTTTAATTATTGGTCGACATTTTATCTAATGTTAGTGGCAAATATTTAATATTTGTGGGCAAAATTTATTAAATAGCTGGCATCATATTCAAAGTGGACTTACATCAATTTTTTGGCTATATTTAATATTGGTCGACATCAATAAAAGTAGGTTTAATTTTAAAATTTGTGGTGGTCAATTTATTAAAATGCATATTGGCTTGGAAAATTATATATATATATATATATATATGATTTTGGATTGCCAATCGACAATATCCAAAATCTTTCACAATTCCTTATGATCGTATAATTTGTAGACCACAAGATTTGGAACTTTTGTAATTTTTTCAGGGAATTAATATCGTGTAATGTTCATCCTTGACAAAGCCTTCAAATTTGTAGAGTACCATTGTCCATTAGAGCAATTATTTTTTGTAGGTACCCACCTACATATTTTGAATATTGGCTTAGTATTCACTTCCGACCATAGATCCATAGTCCACCAAAATTTCAGCTATCCACCAGAGTTTTTAGGGGGTTCTCTATTCATAGTCCATCAGCTATGTGTTTACCCTCTAACCTCCACCCATCTACATTGGTTGTGGTTCTATTGAAAATTGGGTCCTTATTATCAAGAGGAGCCACTGGTGGCATCACCCCATCGCCACCCAATCTCATCCCTGCCATCATTGACTCTGGCGGCGTGATTTTTTTTGCACACAACTTAGCCTCATGGTCCTATTGCTGCCCAGAGGCTGAAATTTTTTTTTACCTAGGTTTTTGATTTTTGCACCTATTTAGCCTACACCCCTCAATAGAGCAATTTTTTTCTACGGAGCATAACTTTTTTCTAGGATATTGGGTTTTCGCAAACATGATATCATCAAAAAGATGATTCCATGTACTTTGTAGTCACACAAATTATTTTTCCATATTTTTCTGTGGGTATGAATTATAGCCATCAAAATTCAGTGCTTCTATTTGGACTCCCAAGCTCATATATTTTCACCATTTTTTGGATTTTGGAGATTACAAAAGAATTGTGAAGGTGATTCAAAGCTCTATCATTCTTTCCATCCACTTTTTCTTAGATTCGTCCCCAGGCACTCTCTATTGAGTTTTTTCAATTTGTGGCATTTTCTTGATAACTTGGACATATTGTAATTTGGGAAATATTTGTTTGTATCAGAGGCTTTATTTTCATTGGAACATTATATTTGGAAGTTTCTATTTGATATTGAAGGCCAATGTTTTTGTAATATTGGAGATCATTCATAGTGCATCATGGGGTTTTCATGTATTATCCTACATTGATTATGTTCTAATGCAAGAGCATCTAGAGGTGTAGGGAAATCTTGCATCACCCAAAAAAAAATTGTTTTCTTTATTTTCTTTAGTTTTTTTGAGTCCTATGATGGCACTTAAGGGCTGGGTATAATACTGTCAAGCATCAAAAATAGTAAAAAATGAGCACTTAATATTGTAGAGATTCAAATTATCCTGATTGATATCATGCACTCGATTTTGATTCACTAACACCAATTCTTCCTTAATCACTTTGTTACTAACCAATTAATTGAATAATCCTTATTTAATTAATTCATCAAAATTCCTCTTTTAATTAAATAAATCAACTTTATTTGATTAAATATAATGTTCTTCTTTTAATTAAATAAATCATTTTATTATGGGCGGGGGCCCTAGCTCGGTTGGCTAAGTAATTCCGTTGCGGCTCTGCTGGTCATGAGTTCTAGTCTCCCCTTTCCCGTGGTACCGGAGGGCGTGTCGTACCAGTGCCGTCAGTCACGTTAAAAAGTTTACCAGGCGCACTGCAGTTTATAGGGGGTCGTGCTACCCGATTCCTGCAGTCTAAAAAAGTTAAATAAATAAATAAATCATTTTATTTCATTAAATCCTAATGTTCCTCCTTCGATTAAATAAATCATTTTATTTAATTTAATTTAATCCTAAAATCATCTCTCTTAATTACGTAAATTTGATTTATTCAATTAAATGAACATTAGATTTAATCAAATAAAGATGATTTATTTAATTAAGAGAGATGACTTTAGGATTTAATTAAATTAAATTAAATTATGTATTTAATAAAAGGAGGAACATTAGGATTTAATTAAATAAAATGATTTATTGAATTAAAAGAACATTATATTTAATGAAATAAAGTTGATTTATTTAATTAAGAGAGATGACTTTAGGATTCAATTAAATAAAATGATTTATTTAATCAAAAGAGAAGTTACATTAGGATTAATAAAATAAAATGATTGATTTAATTATTAGAGGAAATAGGTGGACTAATTAAATAAGGATTATTTAATTAATTTGTTAGTAAGAAAGTGATTAAGGAAGAACTGGTGTTAGTGAATCAGGATCAAGTGTGTGATATCAATCAAGATAATTTATGTGTCTACATTTTTCCCCTCTTTGAAGCAATGTACTTGCGATGTTGGTTCAAAGAATAACCTTTCCATGATCAAAATTAAAAAAAAATCTCATTTTTTGGATGCCTTAGTGGAAAGAAGTATACTAGTACACTACCCCCTTGAGAGATCAAGTGAAAATTTTGATTTGAGGTTCGATCTCGTGACAAAGAGGTTCAAGATGGATGTATGGATGGTTATGATGATGATGCAAATAAGATGGTTTTAAGATTCTTAGAATAACCAATCTATTTTATCCTAAACAACTTAAATGATAATGCAATGCATGTGAGATGGATGATGTGAAATGCTATGATTATGAGATGTATGTATGTTAATGGTTTGTGGATGCAGGATGGATGCAAGTCATGATAGCATGTTAGCATAAAAGAGGATAGAAGAAAGAGAGGGATCAACCTAAACAAAATTCTCTTAATTAAATAAATCAACTTTATTTGATTAAATCTAATGGTCTTCTTTTAATTAAATAAATATCATTTCATTTAATTAAATCCTAATGTTTCTCCTTTGATTAAATAAATCATTTAATTTAATTTAATTAAATCCTAAATTCATCTCTCTTAATTAAATAAATCAACTTTCTTTGATTAAATCTAATGTTCTTCATTTAATTGAATAAATCAAATTTATTTAATTAAGAGAGATGACTTTAGGATTTAATTAAATTAAATTAAATTATTTATTTAATTAAAAGAAGAACATTAGATTTAATCAAATAAATTTGATTTATTTAATTAAAAGAGCAATCTTGATGAATTAATTAAATAAGGATTATTCAATTAATTGGTTAGTAACGAAGTGATTAAGGAAGAATTGGTGTTAGTGAATTAGAATCGAGTGCACGATATCAATCAGGATAATTTGAACATCTACAACTAGTTTTAGTAAGTCGGCCTAAATGAGCTCATATGGATGCAAAAATTTACCCCAAGGAGTAGAGCTAAAAAATATTTTCAATCGCAAAAGAATCACCTTAAAACCCTGCACAATTTGGGAGAAATTAAAGTTTCCATCTTGGGTAATTTCTCCAATGCAACTTCAAATTCAAATACAAACCTTTAGAGGCCCTGAAATAGCTCAAAAAGTGGTTGAACTAGCCTATGGTGGGTTTTCACATTGTAGAGCTTGTCGAGAGATTTCCAACGATGTGCAATAATAGCAAATCGAACACCCATATCAAAAGTAATGGCCCCGCGAAGTTGGTCCTCAGAAAAGTGAATTTCATAAAAATTTCTTCCTAGGCCAGAAATCAAATGGTGGGACATTTGGCGCTAGAACAAAAAGGGGATTTTGAACTTCTAGAACATTCTAGGATAGTTATTGTGGAAAACAAAAAGGGTTAAGTGGGGTTTGTAGAAGGTGGCCTTGATAATGCAGACTGTGACTCTGAATAGTAGATTTTCTTTTTAGAATTGATTTTGTTGTAATGAATCAAGCCCATGAGGATGTAGCATGTAAGCTTTGAATCTATAATTTCATTTTCTAAAAATAATTGAAAGTGAATCATTTTTTTGTCTCACATCTTCTATGTTGGTATCTGTTGTTGTGATTTTTGTGGGTTTTGGGTAGTGTGGCCCTCATCAAGTGGTATCAAAGAGGGATTTTTTTAGCATGTAACAAAGTGTTGAACATGAGGTAGTTGCAACAGGATCAATGAGTGTGGTTTGAGTTCAATATTCCTCCAAGACTTTCCCAATATGGTAGAGGTAGAGGTTGAGGTGGTGGAGGAAGAGATCCACCTAGAGATGAAATCAGAGCCCTTAAAAGGAAATTGGAAACCTTGAAACAAGAGTTTTGAAGAAGAGATGTGCAATGAGATAGAGATGAGAGTGAAGATGAAATAGAAGAGGAAGACCAGGATCCAATGGATCCTAGAGAAATATTTTTTTTGCGAGTGATCTCAAGCATTAGGAAGAGACCTAAAATGGAGTTTTCAACTTTTAATGGAAATTTGAATTCTGAAGAATTGCTCGATTGGATCAATGACATTGGGGAATTTTTCAAGTTTGAGGAGATTGAGGATCCTCACAGAGTGAGTTTTGCAAAGAAAAAATTGAAAGGTAATGCCAGTATATGGTGGAAATAGGTCCAGTTAGAAAGAGGAAGATGAGGGAAAGATAAAATTTCTAGATGGGACAATATGGTGTCAAAATTGAAGAAAATTTTTATTCCAGTTGGTTACAAATTGGAGTTGCTCAAGAAGATGCAAAGCTTGAGGCAAGGAATAAATATAGTGAAAGAATACATAGAGGAATTTCACAAGGTGCTAATTTGGACAAGATATTATGAGGCAAATAAGGAGAAAGTTACTCATTATATTAACGGGTTGAAGCCAAGCATACATGAAGAATTGACACTGGTAAGAATGACCACCATTGAGGATGCTTATCAAATTTCTCTAAAGGTTGAAGAATGAATAAACAAGAGGTTTGAGAAGAAACAATGAGGTGGACGTTGTGGGGGAAACACCGGTGGATGATCATATGGAGATTGAAATGAAGATCAAAAGAAGGGTGAAGGCTCTAGTAGTAGCTAGAATGAGAAGGGAGATAACACCTAATGTCCTCATGATCATAATAATGGAGACCAAAGAGGAAAAGGAAGATCTGGATGAGGATCAGAAAGAGGAGGCTTTTGTGGAACTTGTTTCCAGTGTGGAGAAGAAGTACATAGAGCCTATGAGGGTCATCAACATAAAGGAAGGACAAATAGAATACCTAAGTGTAATGCACGAGTTGCACATGTAGATGAAGATGCTAATTATTCACATTTTGAGGAAGTAGAAAGAGGAGAGGCTCTTGTTACTAGAGGAGCCTTACTGAATGAGTAGAAGGAACCAACTCAAAGGAATAATTTCATACTACATGTAAGTGTGATGGTAAAGTTTGTAATGTTATTACTGATGGAGGTAGTACTGATAACCTTGAGCTAGAAGAAATGGTTAGTAAGTTGCAATTGGAGAGAAGAAGGCATCCAAACCCATACCCGATTGCTTGGTTGTAGAAGAACCATAAAGCCTTGGTAAATGAAAAATGCCTCATAAAGTTCAAGATTTGAAATTACCATGATGAGGTATTATGTGATATTATGCCTATGGATGTTTTTCATTTGTTGTTAGGTAGGCCATGGAATTTTGATCAGCGAGCAGTACATGATGGACATTCCAACACCTAATATTTGACAAAGGATGGGGTTCTTCATAAGTTGAAGCCCTTGAAAGAGGTAGAGGAAAAGGTACACAATAATGCAAGATTTTTTTTGGTTGATGGAAGAAAGTTCCTAGAAGGTATGAGGCATGAGAATGTGTTTTGCATTGACCCCTAGAATTGATCAAGAAGATACTACTGAGGTACCTGTGGAGGTTTCATATTTTTTGAATGAGTTTCAAGCTTTTATTTCTAATAATGTACCTAAAGGTTTGTCTTCAGTGAGAAATATTAGTCATCAGATGGATTTGATTCCTGTAGCTAGTTTGTTGAATAAGGTAGCTCATCATATGACTCCAGCAGAGAGTCAAGAGTCGAACAGACAAGTGCAAGAGTTGTTGTGGAAAGGATTGATTCAAGAGAGTTTGAGTCCATGTGCAGTACTTGTAGTACAACCACCAAAGAAGGATGGTGAATGGAAAATGTGTACAAATTCTAGAGCCATCAACAAGATCACCATCAAGTATAGATTCCCCTTGCCAAGGATGGATGACATCATGGATTTTTTGAGTGGAGCTAAGTACTTCACAAGGATATATTTGAAGAGCGTATATCACCAGATCTGTATTAGAGAAGGAGATGAATGGAATACAACCTTTAAAACCAAGGAGGGCTTGTACAAGTGGTTAGTCATGCCTTTTGGGCTAACCAATGCAGTGAGCACATTTATGCAGCTTATGAATGAGGTATTAATTTTTTTTAGGAAAATTTGTTATTATTTATTTGGACGATAGTCTAACTTTTAGTAAGACATTGGAGGAGCACTTGATGCATATCTGGAAAGTTTTTGAGAAGCTAAGAGAGGAGAAGTTATTGATTAATTTGAGGAAATGTAGTTTTGTGAAATGGGAGTTGGTGTATCTGGGATTTGTTGTCTCAACAGAGGGTCTTAAAATGGATCTAGAGAAGGTGAGATCTATCCTTGAGTGTCCTACCTCGACGAGTGTTACAAAGGTAAGATCATTTCATGGTCTAGCAAGTTTGTACAAAAAATTTATTAAGAATATCAATAGTATTTGTGCACCTCTAACTAAAGTGATGAGAGGGGATAGAAAAGAGTTTATGTGGACTACAGGAGCAGCCAAAATTTTTGATATGTTGAAGAATAAAGATACAGTGCAACCTATTTTGGAACTTCCATATTTCAATAAGGTGTTTTAGGTAGACTATGATGCTAGTGGAACTTCCATAGGAGTTGTTTTGAGTCAAGAAGGTAAGCCTATTGCCTATTTTGGTTAGAAGTTGAATGACGCCAAGAAGAAATATTTTGTCTATGATGAGGAGTTTTATGCTATAGTTGAGGCTATGAAGAAATGGAGACACTATTTGTTTCCAAAAGAATTTGTTTTATATACTGATCACCAAGCTTTGAAGCATCTCAATAGTCAAGGAAAGTTGTATCAAAGACACTTAAAATGGGTTGATTTTTTGTAGAGTTATACCTTTGTTTCGAAGCACAAGAGTGGAAGGTCAAATAGAGTTGTAGATGCCTTGAGTAAAAGGAAAATTTTGTTGATAGAAATGAATATAGTGGTTGTTGGGTTCAATGAACTCAAGAATTTTTATCTAGAAGATCCAAACTTTGTAGAAGCTTGGAAGGCTTGTTTGGAACCTGTTACATTGGATAGGACAAGATGGTTGGATATATTATTCCAAGATGGGATGTTGTTTAGAGGAAGCCAATTCTGCATTCCAAGGAGTTCTATGAAAGAGAATCTAATCAAGGAAAATCATAGCGGAGGATTCGCTAGACATTTTGGTTGAGATAAGACCATTTCTCTTGTCAATGAGAATTATTATTGGCCACAATTACAACAAGATGTGAAGAAGTTTGTAGAAAGTTGTAGAGTATGTTAGATGGTGAAAGGAACAAGTTAGAATAATAGATTGTATCTGACGAGGGAGCAAACCCGAGACACAGAAATAATGCACACAACTAGCAAACTTTCTTATTATTCAATAATGAAAAATCTTACATGCAGAGGATCACAAATCCTCGAGCTCTGTGATACATGCAAATTACAAACTTACAGGAAATTACCCAGATCCCCTTTCACAGCATGCGAACTTCTTTCCCCAAAAAGTTACCCAAAAATCAGAAACAAGCCCCTAAATAGGCCCATTTCGGTTTGGAACCAAAAACAACCTTCGAGATAAGATTTTTGACGGTTTGGCGCCAAAATTACAATTTGAAATTCAAGTTTAAATTCACGGTTGAAAATTAGCATATTTCTAAAATATGCACCAACTTCCGGCAGCCATAACTTTTAATCCGACCGTTGGATCTTCAATGATAATACCTTTTCGGAAAGGTCTCGAAAAGACGATTTTCCGCAAAGTAGGCCTTTGGCGGACTACTTTGGCGTTTTCGCAAATTTTCAGGCCCATCCGGGATCGTTTGGTGCCTCAAACTGAGCTCGGAAGGTTTTTCAGGTCAAAAAGCAGAAATTGGAACTTGAATAACTTTCAAGTCATGAATGATCTTGACTTGATTCTTTCACCAGACTGTGTATTTTTCCATCCTGAACCTTCCCATAAATTTCTGTCTTCCCGCGACTTCAAATGCAAACCTGCTAAAAATAGCAGTTGAGCAGAAAAAGTAGAAAAGCATTACGAAGGTTGGAAACTCTTATTTGTGAAAAGGGTATCGGAAATACAAAACATCTACAAAATAAAACAACGGGAACAAAATGAAAATCATCTTTTGGGTGATGCAAAGTGCCCTCACCTTTGGATGCTCTGCATCGGACGCAGGGAGTAATTTGAAGTGACCGATCGCGTCTCGGATGGTTGAGGAAAACCCAAACGGTCAACCTCTGCCTTAGACAGCCAAGAAGAATCTTCCACAGGCCTTCCTTTCCATTTTACCAGATACTCTTCACACTGCCTGTTTCTGGTACTCCTTCCCACACGGCTATCCAGGATTTCTTCAATCTCCTCCTTCTCTGAAGTAGGTGCTGGAATGTCAAACTGTTCCATTGTAGGTGTTTCCTCTGCGCCACCTTCATGATACTCTGTCAAATCTGAAATATTGAACACAGGGGAAATGTTGAATCCATCTGGCAACTCTACCTCATATGCATTCCCTGATTCATGCCTCTTCACAATTTTACAGGGACCGAACTTCTTCATCTTCAGTTTGTTATAGGTTCCCACTGAAAACCTTTTCCCTGCGGACTATCACTTCATCATCAATCAAACTCCTTATACCTCCTTTCTGACTGCTTAGCCTTATACTGCACATTCATCTTGTTGATATGTTCTCTAACATTCTCATGTATATTCTTGATGTGCTCTGCAAATTCTTCAGCTTCAGCACTAGTTTTCTTCTCTTGGTCCATCTTCCTCAATTCTGGAGCGGTCCTGGGACTACCTCCATACACAATTTGGAATGGTGATCTACCTGTACTTCTATTGACAGAATTGTTGTAAGAAAATTCTGTCTTGGGTAAGATCAAGTCCCATCCCTTAGGTTTGTCTCCTACCAAGCATCTCAGTAGGTTACCTAGACTTCTATTCACAACCTCAGTCTGCCCATCAGTTTGTGGATGGTGTGCAGAACTGAACTTCAACTCTG
>VDFB02256132.1:126794659-126818231 GCA_007258455.2 Sequoia sempervirens
ATGATTCTTTCACCAGACTGTGTATTTTTCCATCCCGAACCTTCCCATAAATTTATGTCTTCCCACGACTTCAAATGCAAACCTGCTAAAAATAGCAGTTGAGCAGAAAAAGCAGAAAAACTGTTCTGAAGGTTGGAAACTCTTATTTGACGAAAAGGGTATCCAGAAATACAAAAACATCTACAAAAATAAAACAACAGGAACAAAAATGAAAATCATCTTTTGGGTGATGCAAGATTGCCCTCACACCACTGGATGCTCCTGCATCAGTATCAGCCATTACTTGTACCTAAGAGGCCATGGGAGGATATTAGCATGGATTTTTTTCTTAGCTTGCCAAGGACACAGAGAGGGCATGATTTCATATTTTTGGTGGCGGATAAATTTTCAAAGATGGCACATTTCATTACATGTCATAAGACCAGTGATGTTGAGTTTGTAGAGTTGGTTTTCAATAAGGTGGTGAGACTACATGGTCTACCAAAGAGTATAGTCTTAGATAGAGATACCAAATTTGTTATTTTTGGAGGACATTATGGAAGAAGTTGAAGATAGATTTGAATTTTATTTATGCACACCATCCACAAAATGATGGACAAATAGAGGTGGTGAATAGGAGTTTATTGATGCAGGAGCATCCAACGATGTAGGGAAATATTGCATCAAGCAAAAAAATTGTTTTCTTTATTTTATTTAGATGTTTTGAGTGCCATGATGACACTTGGGGAATATAAGACTATCAAGCATAAAAAATAGGGAAAAATGAGTACTTACTATTTTTAGTAAATTGGCCAAAATGGGCTTGTATGGACATGAAAATTTAAAGGAGCAGAGTAGAAAAAAAATTTTGGACGTGAAAGAAACACCTCAATACCTTGCATGGTTTGGGAGAAATTAAATTTTACATCTCGGGAAATTTCTCCAATGTAGCTTTAAATTCAAATATAAAACTTTGGAGGCCCCGAAATAGCTCGAATAGTGGCCGAATCAACTTACAGTGGGTTCACACATTGTAGACCTCGTCGAGAGCTTTCCAACAATATGCAATAATAGCAAATTAAACACCCAGATCAAAATCTATGGCCCCATGAAGTTGGTCCTCTAAAAAGTGAATTTCATAAAAAATTCTTCCTAGGCTAGAAATCAAATGACAAGACTTTTGGCGCCAAAACAAAAAAGGGAAATTTGTACTTTCTAAAACATTCTAGGGTGGTTATTGGGGAAAGTAAAAAGGGTTAAGTGGGGTTGTAGAAGGTGGCCTTGATAGTGTAGATTGTGGCTCTGAATAGTACATTTTTGTTTTCATAGTTGATTTTGTTGTAATGAATCAAGCCCATGAGGTTGTAGCATGTAAGCTTTGAATTTGTAATTGCATTTTCTAAAAATAATTGATAGTAATTCAATTTTCTATCTTCGATATTTTGTGTTGGTATCTATTGTTGTGATTTCTATGGGATTTTGGTGGTGTGGCCCTCATCAAGTGGTATCAGAGTGGGAGTTCCTGAGCTTGTAACAAAGTGTCGAATGTGAGGCAGTTGCAATAGGACCTGCGAGTGTGGGTTGAATTCAAGATGCCTCCAAAACTTGCCCAGCATGGTATAGGTAGAGGTCATGGTGGAGGAGGTCCACCTAGAGATGAAATTAGAGCCCTCAGAAGGCAATTAGAAACCTTGCAAGAAGAGGTTTGAAGAAGAGATGTGCAATGAGATAGAGATGACAGTGAAGACGAAACAAAAGAGGAAAAGGAAGAGGAAGAGTTGGATCCAATGGATCCTAGAGAAAGAAGATTGATGCGAGCAATCTCAAGCATTGGGATGAGACCTAAAATAGAGGATTCAAATTTCAATAAAAATCTAAATTCTGAATAATTGATTGATTGGATCAATGACATGGAGAATTTTTTTTGAGTTTGAGGAGATTGAAGATCCTCATAGAGTGAGGTTTGCAAAGAAAAAATTGAGAGGTCACGTGTCAATATATGGTGGAAAGAGGTCCAATTAGAAAGAGGAAGAAAAGGGAAAGATAATATTTCTAGATGGGACAAAATGGTGTCAAAATTGAAGAAACAATTTATTCCAGTCGATTATGAATTGGAGCTACTCAAGAAGATGCAGAGCTTGAGGAAAGGGAAAAGGACGATGAAAGAATACATAGAGGAATTTCACAACGTCTTTATTCAGAAAGGAAATTCTGAGGTGAATAAAGAGAAAGTTGCTCATTATATTAATGGGTTGAAGCCAAGCATACAAGAAGAATTAGCACTGGTAAGAATGACCACCATTGAGGACGCTTACCAGTTTTCTCTAAAGATTGAAGAATGATTGAAAAATAGGTTTGAGAACAAACAACAAGGTAGAGGCCATGGAGGAAAGACCGGTGGAAAGTCATGTGGAGGTTGAAATGAAGATCAAAATAAGAGTGAAAGCTCTAGTAGTAGCCAAAACCATAAAGGAGATAAGACCTACCATCCTTGTGATCAGAATAATGGAGACCAAAGAGGAAGGGGAAGATTTGGATGAGGACCGGGAAGAGGAGGCTTTTGTGGAACCTATTTCTAGTGTGGAGAAGAAGGACATAGGGCCTATGAGTGTCCTCAACATCAAGGAAGGAAAAATAGAAGACCTAAGGGTAATGCATGAGTTGCACATGTTGATGAAGATGTTGAGTCTTCAAATTCTAATGATGCAAAAAGAGGAGAGGTTCTTGTTACTAGAAGAGCCTTGTTGAATGAGGAGAAATAGTGAACTCAAAGGAAGATTTTTTTTCACACTAGATGTAAGTGTAAAAGTAAAGTTTTCAATGTTATTATTGATGAAGGTAGTACTGATAACCTTGTTTTAGAATAAATGATTAGTAAGTTGTGGTTGGAGAGAAGAAGGCATCTGAACCCATACTAGATTGCTTGGTTGCAGAAGGACCATAAAGCCTTGCTAAATGAACAATATCTAGTAAAGTTCAATTTGGGTATTACCATGATGAGATATTATGTGATATTATTCCTATGGATGTTTGTCATATGTTTTTAGGTAGATCATGGTAGTTTGATCGATGAGCAATACATAATGAACATGCCAACACCTATTCTTTGATAAAGGATGGAGTTCATCATAAGTTGAAGCCCTTGAAGGAGGAAAACGAAAAGGTATGCAGTAATGCAATAATTTATTTGGTTGATGGAAGAAATTTCCTAGAAGGTATGAAGCATGAGCATATGTGTTTTACGTTGATCCCTAGAGTTGATAAGGATGATAGTACTAGGGTACCTGTAGAGGTTTTAGATTTGTAAAATGAGTTTCACGCTATTATTTTTGATAACGTACCTAAAGGTTTTCCTCTTGTAAGAAATATTTATTAGATGTTGTGGTTGTGTTGCTGATATCTGGTTTTCATTTACATCAACACTATTGGCATTAATGTACTTAAGGCTGTATATGTCGGGGATATTGAGAAAACTGTAATATAATGAGTTGTAGGTTGTCAGTGGTGAAGTGTAGTTCAGTTTGATGGTGAGCTCAATATGTTGATAATAAGAGGTAGTGTATTAAATGGTTTGTTGTCAAGTATATCTATTTTATCCATGTTAAGTTTTAGAGATCTACATGAAGATTTGATCGAGTTATGGGTATTTGTGTTTTGAAAGTTTTTATGTTGCTTCAGTTGGTGTTCCTGAATGAAGATGATGTGATTCTAGTAAGTTTAGTTGTTTTGGATGCTTCTTTGGTGATTCTTGATTTTTTTGGATGTTTCTAGATCATGCTCTATCTATGTTTTTATTCCATTTCAGAAAATGTGAGTTTATGAGATGTGCAAATAATGTTCAAATCATTCAAAGTCAGAAGCAAAGTGTGAAGAAGAGTGAGTAGAGTGTGAAGAAGTGTTTATGTGCTTAATTGAAACTGTAATCAGGCATTAGCAGATATTATTTTCTCAGTTCAAAATCCTGCGGATGTAATCCAAATGTTTCTGTAAGACAATGTGTCTTCCTTTGGGCAATAATCCTTATTGTATTTGATCAGTGAGCTCTAGGTAGTGTGCCTGAATGTATGTGCATTCCCCATTTTATTCTTTATACTTTTAATAGGGTAAAATCTTGTGGACTCACCTCCACTGTGGTTTTTTCCCTAACAAGGTTTCCACATAAAAAATATTGGTGTTATGTGTGTTTTTGATGTGTTGATGATTTATGTTTTCATGGCTATTTATCAGATCTTAGAATAAGGTTAATAATTTTAATAATTTTTGAATGTCTATGACAATGGATTCACCCCCCCTCTTAGTTGTCTACCATTGTGTTTCCAAAAATTGGTATTAGAGTAGGTTCCTTGGAAGAAGCTTAATAGCTTGAGGTGATTCGGGATGGCGACATACAAGAAGGATAGTCTGAGATTTGATGGAACAAATTATTCTCTGTGGAAGACTCAAATGGAGTGCCATTTGAGATATATTGGTGAACCCTTTTGGAACATTACAAAGAATAGGTATGTTATCCTACAGAATGGTCCTTCTACTTATGCTGAGATTAAGGATTTCGAGTACAATATCAGGGCTAAGGAAGCATTACTGAGTGTTTTGACTGATTTTGAGATGAAAAATGTTATGGATCTAATGACTACTTATGAGATCTAAAAAAGTTGGAAAATGTGTATGAAGGTGATGCTAATGTGAAGATTGCTAAGTTGCAAAGTTTGAAAGGGAAATATGAAATGTTGAGAATGGGTGATGATGAGCACATTACTTATTTCATGCAAAGAGTGAATGAACTTATGTGTGGTATCAGATGTGTTAGTGGACAATTGGAAGAATCAGAGATTGTTGCTAAATTGCCTAGATCCTTTCCTGTTGCATACAAATTCAAAGCTACTACTATTGAGGAGCTCTGGGCTATAACAAATGTAACCAAAGACATGTTGATTTGTAAGCTTACTAATTTTTAGTTGAGTTAATTTGGTTATGCTCTTCCTAAGACAAAATCTACATTCAAGGCTACTACCTTCAGAAAAGATAAAAAAATATATGATCCAGGAGAAAGTTCTTCTAGAAATATATTCAAGTATGAGGAGGAAATGAGAGAGATTGAAGAAGAAGAGAGTGAAATAGACAAGCTTGAAGCTCTTATTGTCAAGAGGGAAGCCAGAGGAGAAGGTAATTATAAAGGGAAGTTTCCTATTAAATGTTTTTCTTGCAATAAGATAGGTCATTTTGCATCAAGGTGTCCAAAAAGAGTTCCTAAGTCAAGACCTAGCAAGCCTAGATTTCAAAGAAAGTGCTATTATGTTGTTGATGAAGGTGTGACAGATGATGAACCTGATAAAGGGAATGTAAGTGAGGATGAATGGGTATTTATTGCTATCAAGGAAAATGATCCAGCCCCTGCTGAATCTTCTAGTTGTACAAATGTGGAGAAAGCCCTAGCAACCAAAATTGAAGAAAAAGATGAATGGGTGATTAACAGTGGATGCTCTCATCACATGACAGGTGATAAAAGTAATTTTGTGAGCTTGGAAAAGTATGATGGTGGTTTTGTAAGATTTGGTGATGACAAAGTAGGTGTAATATGTGGAAAAGGATGCATTTCTCTTGATGGTAGGCATAATACTGATGATGTCCTATATGTGGAAGGTCTAAAGCATAATATTTTAAGTGTTAGACAGATGGTCGTTAAGGGATACAATCTTCAATTCAAGGATGGAAAGTGTAGAATATTGGGAAATTCCAGAAATGTGATTGCGTCAAATACAAAAATGATTGCATCAAATACAAAAACAAAAGGCAATATCTTTCACCTAAATGTTGCTAGTAAAAGTTTTCTAATTGCTCAAGTTGATGAAAGTTGGTTGTGGCATAGGATAATGTGTCATGTTAACTTTGACAATATTATCAAGATAAGTTCTACTCAGGTTGTGAGAGATCTCCCTAAGTTGATGAAACCTACTAATGCTATATGCAAGGAATGCCAGTTAGGGAAACAAACTAGAATTTCATTTTGAAGAAAATATTATTGTTCAAATGAATTGTTGGAGCTTGTGCATACTGACTTGTGTGGTCCTTCTAGAGTCATAATTTTACAAGGATAGAGGTATTTCATGTTACTTATTGATGATTATTCTAGAATGATGTGGGTTACTTTCTTGAGGGATAAATTTGAAGCTTTGGAAAAGTTCAAGATCTTTAAGGCTATGGTTGAGACAAAAACAAGTCTAAAAATTAAATGTTTGAGATCAAATAGAGGTGGTGAATTCACTTTCGGTGAGTTTAATTCTTTTTATGAAGAACATGGGATAAAGAGACAATTATCTGCACCATAGACCCCTTATCAAAATGGAGTTTGAGAAAGGAAGAACAAGACAATTGAAGAAGTTGCTAGAAGGAAATGTTCCTCATATCTACTGGAGAGAAGTTGTGAGTACTATTGTTTACACTCTCACTCAGGTACAAATCAAAGGTGATACTAGTAAGACTCCTTATGAGCTATGGTATGGTCATAAGCCTACTATTAGATACTTCAAAATATTTGGGAGTAGATTCTTTATCAAAAGAGATGAAGATATAGGAAATTTTGATGCTAGGAGTGATGAAGGAATCATTCTTGGTTATTCTACTAAAAGCAAGGCCTACTGGTGCTACAATAAGAGATTGATGAAAATGGTTGAAAGTACAAATGTCAAGGTTGATGAAGACATAGCTAGACCATCCAAAACCTATGGATATGATTCAAATGATCAGAATGATAGTTCAGGAAAGAAAGTTCAGATTTCAAATCAAGTTCAAATCATTCTACGGAATCAAGAAAATTAAGAGGAAGGAGAAACTAGTCAAAGTGCAAAAGAAAGATTACAAGAGTCTGAAGTTCAAGAACATCCTAAGACTCCAAGGTATGTAAGACTAAATAATTTAGAAGATCAAATTATAGGTGATAAGAACAAAGGTGTCCAAAATAGGAGAAGAATTGCAAAATAATATTGTTTGATTTCAAAGACTGAGCCTAATAGTGTAAATGAAGCATGCAAAGATGAACATTGAGTTAAGCAATGAAAGAAGAACTACTACAAATTGAGAAGAATGATACATGGATTCTTGTTCCTAGATCTAAGGACAATAATGTAATTGGAACTAAATGGGTCTTTAGAAACAAATTGAATGAGCAAAGAGAAGTAGTTAAAAACAAATCAAGATTTGTGTGTAAAGGATATTCTCATATGGAAGTAATTGACTTTGAAGAAACATTTTCCCCTATTGCTAGGATTGAAATTGTGAGACTATTTCTTGCTTATGTTGCTTACAAAAACTACAAGGTTTTTCAGATGGATGTCAAGTCAGCATTTCTAAATGGTGAACTAGAAGAAGAGGAGTATGTTGAGCAACTTGATGGATTTCAATTGACTAATTAGGGAGATGGTTTGTCAATTGAAGAAAGCACTGTATGGAATCAAGCAAGCCCCTAGAGCATGGTATGCTAGATTGGAAAATTATTTGTTGAAGCTTAGATTTAACAAAGGTATTGCTGATAGTAATCTATATCTCAAGATTGATGATGATAAATATTTTATTGTGGAAGTCTTTTTTGATGATATCATTTTTTGGAGGAGATGATGGTTTGTGCATGAATTTTGCTTATGAGATGCAAAATGAATTTGAGATGTCTATAATTAGAGAGATGAAATTATTTTTGGGATTACAAATTACTCAGCTAGATAAAGGGTTCTTTATATCTCAGTCCAAGTATGTGAAAGAATTGCTCAAGAAGTTTGGTATGGAATATTCCAAGCCAGTTGGTACACCCATGGTGATTGGATGTAAGTTTACACAAGTTGATGATTCTCTAAAAGCAAACCAGATTAGATACAAATTGATGATTGGTGGATTACTCTATTTGATACAAACTAGACCTAATATCATGAATATTGTATGTATTGTTACAATATTTCAAGATGATCCTAAGGAATCTCATGTGATAGTTGTGAAGAGGATTTTCAGATACTTGGAGGGGACAATTGATTTTGGCCTATGGTATCCTAAAGATGGTGATCTTACCTTGAGTGCCTTTACTGGTGCTCATTGGGTAGGAGACGTGAATGATAGAAAAATTACTAGTGGTGGTGCATTTTTCTTGGGAAAGAAGTTGATTTCATGGTTAAGTAAGAAGGAGAATGCAATTTCTTTATCTATTGCAAAGGTAGAATACATTATTTTTTCTAACAATTGTACTCAAGTATTGTGGATGAAGCAGATGTTGAAAGATATCAAAGTTGTGTATGATGAACCTATTGCTATATTTTGTGATAATTTAAGTGCAATTAACATTTCTAAGAATCCAGTGCTACATTCAAAGACCAAACATATATCTAACAAGTTTCACTTTTTGAGAGAGAAGGTGAGTGAAAAGGAAGTTAGATTGGAGTATGTGCCTACTAAGGAGCAGATTGCAAATATCTTTACCAAGCCATTGTCTAAGGATACTTTTGAGTATCTTAGAGGGAAGCTAGGGGTGATTACCCATCCTAATAAAAAATAAGATGCATTAACTTGCATCAGTCTATACATTTCATAGTCATATCTTGATCTAGATTGATGTTGTGATGGCTACTACTCAGGGGGAGTAGATAGATGTTCAAATATGTGGTTCAGAGCTTGTGTATCTTTGTCATTGATGTCAAAGTGGGAGAAGAGTCATGTGAAAAATAACTATGAATTATCTAGGGAGAAGAGTCATGTGAAAGAGTTGAGGAGAAAAGAGTCAAAACCTAAATGGGAGTAAATGTTATGAGATAGCTGTGTTGATGGTGTTTTTCACATCATGTGTTGCCATAAATTCCAAAGAGGGATATTGTTGGATGTTGTGGTTGTGTTGTTGATATGTGGTTTTCATTGATGTCAACACTATTGTAATTAATGTACTTAAGGTTGTATATGTCGAGGATATTGAGAAAATTGTAATATAATAAGTTGCAAGTTGTCAATGGTGAAGTGAAGTGAAGTTTGATGGTGAGCTCAATACATTGATAATAATAGTTTATAGATTACAGGGTTTTTTGTCAAGTATATCTAGTTTACCCATGTTAAGTTTTAGAGATCCACATGAAGATTTGATCAAATTATGAGTATTTGTGTTATGAAAGTTTTTTCGTTGCTTCAGTTGGTGTTCTTGAATGAAAATGGTGTGATTCTAGTAAGTTCAATTGTTGTAGATGGTTCTCTAGTGATTCTTGATGTTTGTGGATGTTTCTAGATCATTCTCTATCTGTGTTGCATGTTCACATTGATCTTTGTGCTTGCGATTGGTGATTTTCTCTTGCGCGTTCATGTTTTTCATGTTCATGGCTGATAAGGTGATTGTAGCATGTTGTGAATCTTCGAGGAATAATTTTTGAAGGTGTTTCATGGTTGATAATTTTATTTTGGTTCTTCACTATGTTGTGGCTGACCTTGGTTGATTCATATTGATAATCTTTAATGTTTTGGGCCGACAACTTGTATTCATTTTATTATTTTGTTGAAGCTGACATGTAGCGATGTAATCTCTTGTTGCAGATATATATAAGTGATTGTTTATTCCATTTAAGGCAATGTGAGTGTATGAGATGCACAAATAATGTTCAAATCATTTGAAGGAAGAATCAAAATTTGAAGAAGAGTGAGCAGAGTGTGAAGAAGTGTTCATGTGCTTAACCATAACTATAATCAAGCATTAGCATATGCTATTTTCTCAGTTCAAAATTCTTCGGATGTAATCTAAATATTTTTGTAAGATAGTGTGTCTTCCTCTGGGTAGTAAGCCTTGTTGTATTTGAGAAATGAGCTCTAGACAGTGTGCCTGAATGCATGTGAATTCCCCATTTTATTCTTTATACTTTTGATAGGGTATAATCTTGTGGACTGACCTCCACCATGTTTTTTCCCCTAACAGGGTTTCCACATAAAAAAATCTTGGTGTTATGTGTGTTTTTGATGCATTGATGATTTAGGCTTTCATAGTTATTGACCATATTTGAGAATAAGGTTAATAAGTTTAATAAGTTTTTAATTTTTGTGACAACTGATTCACCCCCCCCCTCAGTTGTCTTCCCTTATTTTTCCAACAAGATTAGTCATTAGATGGATCTGATTCATAGAGCTAGTTTTCTAAATAAGGTAGCTCATCATATGAATTTAGCAAAGAGTGAAGAGTTGAACAAATAAGTGCAAGAGTTGTTGCAAAAGTGATTGATTAGAGAGAGTTTGAGTCCATGTGCAGCACCGACAGTACTAGCACCAAAGAAGGATGGGGAATGGCAGATGTGTACAAATTCTAGAGCCATCACCAAGATCACCATCAAGTATAGATTTCCCTTGCCAAGAATGGATGAAATTATGGATTGTTTGAGTGGAGCTAAGTACTTCACAAAGATAGATATGAAGAGTGGATATCACTAGATCTAGATTAGAGAAGGAGATGAATGGAAGAAAACCTTCAAAACCAAGGAGGGCTTGTACAAGGGGTTAGTCATGCCTTTTGGCCTAACTAATGCATTGAGCACATTTATGCATCTTATGAATGAGGTATTAAAATAATTTTTAAGAAAATTTGTTATTTTTTATTTGGATGATATTTTGATTTTCAGTAAGACATTGGAGGAGCACTTGATGCATATCCAAAGAGTTTTTGAGAAGCTAAGGGAGGAGAAGTTGTTGATTAATTTGAAGAAATGTAGTTTTGTGAAGAGAGAGCTGGTATATCTTGGATTTGTTGTCTCAACAGAGGGTCTCAAAATAAATCTAGAGAAGGTGAGAGCTATCATTGAATGGCCTACTCTAGGGAGTGTTACAGAGGTAAGATGATTTCATGGTCTAGCAATATTTTATAGAAAATTTCTTAAGAATTTCAATAGTATTTGTACACCTCTAATTAAAGCAATGAGAGGGGATAGAAAAGAGTTTAAGTGGACTATAGGAGCAGCCAAAAATTTTGACATGTTGAAGAAGAAATTTACTAAGCAACCTATTTCGGCACTTCCAAATTTCAATAAGGTTTTTTAGGTAGATTGTGATGCTAGTGGAACTGCCATAGGAGCTGTTTTGAGTCAAGAAGGTAAGCTTGTTGCCTATTTTAGTGAGAATTTAAATAATGCTAAGAGAAATATTTTGTCTATGATCAAGAGTTTTATGCTATAGTTCAAGCTTTGAAGAAATGGAGACACTATTTTTTTCCAAAAGAATTTGTTTTATATACTAATCACTAGGCTTTGCAGTATCTCAATAGCTAAGGAAAGTTGAATCAAAGACACTTAAAATGGGTTGAGTTTTTGTAGAGTTATAAGTTTTTGTTTTGAAGCACAGGAGTGGAAGGTCAAACAAAGTTGTAGATGCCTTGAGTAGAAGGAAATTGGTTTTGATAGAAACGAATATAGAGGCTATCGGGTTCAATGAACTCAAGAGTTTGTATCCAGAAGATCCAAACTTTGTAGAAGCTTGGAAGGCTTGTTTGGAACCTATTACATTGGATAGGATGAGATGGTTGGATTTCTTAATCCAAGATGCAATGTTTTTTAGAGGAAGCCAAATGTGCATTCCAAGGAGTTCTATGAGAGAGAATCTAATCAAGGAGAAGCATAGTGAAGGATTGGTTGGACCTTCTGGTTGAGATAAGACCATTGCTCTTGTCAGTGAGAATTATTATTAGCCATAGTTATAACAAGATATGAAGAAGTTTGTACAAAGTTGTAGAGTATGTTAGTTGGCGAAAGGAACAAGTCAGAATACTGGATTTTATCAGCCATTACCTATACCTAAGAGGCCATGGGAGGGTATTAGCATGGATTTTGTTTTTGGATTTCCAAGGAAACAGAGAGGGAATGATTCCATATTTGTGGTGGTGGATAGATTTTCAAATATGGAACATTTCATTCTGTGTCATATGACCAGTGGTGTTTTTCATGTTATAGAGTTGTTTTTCAGAGAGGTGGTGAGACTACATGGTCTACCAAAGAATATAGTTTTAGACAGAGATACCAAATTTGTTGGTTATTTCTGGAGGACATTATGGAAGAAGTTGAAGATAGATTTGAAGTTTAGTTTTGCACACCATCCATAGATTGATGGACAAAAAAAGGTGGAGAATAGGAGTTTTGGAAACCTGCTAAGATGCTTAGTTGGATATAAGCCCAAAGGATGGGATTTGATTATACCATAGGCATAATTTTCTTACAACAATTCTATCAATGGGAGCACTAGTAAATCACTATTCTATATTGTATATGGGATTAGTCCAATAACCACTTCTTAACCAAAGAATATGGATAAGAGGGAGAAGAGTAGTACTGAGGCTAAAGATTTTGCAACACCTAAAGAATTTGCACAAAGAGGTAAAGAAACATATCAATAAGATGAAATCACACTATAAGGCTTAGGAAGATCAGAAAAGGAGGCATAAGGAGTTCCAAGTAGGAGATGAAGTCATGGTTCATTTGTGAAAGGAAAGGTTTCTAGTTGGTACATACAAGTTAAAGATGAAGAGGTTTTGACCATGCAAGATCCTGAAGAAGCATGATTCAAGAAATGCTTATGAGGTAGAGTTCCCTAGTGGGATAAAAATTTCTCATGTGTTCAACATTGCTGATTTGATAGAGTATCATGAAGGTGATATAGAGGAGGGTCCAATAAATGAACATTTGAAAATTCTAGCACCTACTTCAAAGAAGGAAGAGATTGAAGAAATCCTTGATAGCCCTATGGGTAGAAGCACAAGAAACAGGCAATATGCAGAGTACTTGGTGAAATGGAGAGGAAGGCTTGCTAAAGAATCATCATAGTTATCTGAGGCTGAGGTTAATTGTCTTGGTTTCCCTCTAACTCCTAAGAAGTGATAGGGCCACTTTTTAAATTACCATGGGTGTCTGATGTAGGAGCTTCCAACAGTGTAGGGAAATCTTGCATCACCCAAAAAAAATGTTTTCTTTATTTTCTTTAGTTTTTTTTAGTCCCATCATGGAGATTATGGGATATAAGACTGCCAGGCATAAAAAATAGTGAAAAATGAGTACTTACTATTTTTAGTAAGTCATCCAAAATGGGCTCGTATGGATGTGAAAATTTATCCCAAGGAGTAGAGCAAAAAAATATTTTTGGTCATGAAAGAATCTCCTCAATACCCTACATTATTTAGGAGAAATTAAAGTTTCCATCCTGAGAAATTTCTCCAATGCAGCTTCAAATTCATATATAAAACTTTGGAGGCCCCAAAACAGCTCAAATAGTGGTTAAACAAACCTACGGTGGGTTAATCAAGAGTTTTCCAACGATATGTAATAATAGCAAATTGGACACCTAGATCAAAAGTTGATTTTGGTCCTCTAAAAAGTGAATTTCATAATAATTTCTTTCTAGGCCAAAAATCAAATAGCAAGTCTTTTGGCACCAAAACAAAAAGGGGAAATTTGTACTTTCTAGAACATTCTAGGGTAGGTTTTTGGGAAAATTAAAAGGGTTAAGTGGGGGTTGCAGAAGGTGGCCCTGATAGTGCAGATTGTGGCTCTGAATAGTTGATTTTTCTTTTCATGGTTGTTTTTTTTGTAATGAATCAAGCCCATGAGGCTGTAGCTTGTAAGCTTTGAATCTGTAATTGCATTTTCTAAAAATAATTGAAAGTAAGCCAATTTTCTATCTTGCATGTTTTTTTTTGGTATCTGTCGTTGTGATTTCTGTGGGTTTTAGGTAGTGTGGACCTCATCATTTGTGCAACTTGCTAAGATGCTTAGTTGGAGATAATCCCAATGGATTGGATTTGACTATACCATAGGAAAAAAATTCTTATAACAATTCTATCAATAGGAGCACTGGTAAATCACCATTCCAAATTGTGTATGGGATTAGTCCAAGAACTACTTCTGAACTGAGAAAGATGGATTAGGGGGAGAAGAGTAGTGTTGAGGTTGAAAATTTTGTTGAGCACCTAAAGAATTTAGATGAAGAGGTAGAGAAACACATCAATAAGATGAATTCACAATATAAGGCTCATGCAAATCAAAAAATGAGATATAAGGAGTTCTAGGTAGGAGATGAAGTCATGGTTCATTTGTGAAAGGAAAGGTTTCCAATTGGTACATACAACACGTTAAAGATGAAGAAGTTTGAACCATGTAAGATCCTGAAGAAGCATGATTCAAGAAATGCTTATGAGGCAGACTCTCCTAGTGGAATAAACATTTCTCCTGTGTTCAACATTGGTGATTTGATAGAGCATCATGAAGGTGATATAGAAGAGGGGCCAATAAATGAACAATTGAAAATTTTAGCACCTACTTTAGAGAAGGAAGAGATAGAATAAATCTTGGATAGTCGTGTGGGTAAAAGCACAAGAAACAAGAAATATGTAGAGTACTTGGTGAAATAGAGAGGAAGGTTTGCTAAAGATTCATCATGGTTATCTGAGACTAAGGTTAACTATCTTGGTTTCCCTCTAACTCCTGAAAAGTGACAAGGTCATTTTTCAAATTACCTTGGTGGTCTGATGCAGGGGCATCTAGCAGTGTAGGGAAATCTTGCATCACCCAAAAAAAAATGTTTTCTTTATTTTCTTTATTTTTTTTGAGTCCCATGATGGCACTTAAGGGGTATAAGACTATCAGGCCTAAAAAATAGCAAAAAAAAGGAACTTACTATTTTTAGTAAGTCAACCTAAACAGGCTTGTTTGGACGTGAAATTTTACCCCAAGGAGCAAAGTTGAAAAATATTTCTTGTTGCGAAAGAATCACTTTAATAACCTGCATGGTTTGAAAGAAATTAAATTTTATGTCCTGAGAAATTTCTCCAATGTAGCTTCAAATTCAGATATAAAACTTTAGAGGCCTTAAAACAGCTCAAAAAGTGGCTAACTTGACCTATGGTTGATTCACACATTGTAGAGCTTGTGAATATTTGTCCAATGATATGAAATAATAGAAAATTAGAAACTCAGATCAAAAGTTATGGCCCTACGAAGTTGGTCCTTGAAAAAGTGAGTTTCATAAAAAATTCTTCCTAGGCCATAAATTAAATAGTGGGACATTTGGTGCCAAAACAAAAAGGGGAAATTTGAACTTCTAGAACATTCTAGGGTGATTATTGTAGAAAATAAAAAGGGTTAAGTGGGGGTTGTAGAAGGTGTCCCTAATAGTGCACATTGTGGCTCTGAATAGTATATTTTATTTTTAGAATTGATTTTGTTGTAATGAATCAAACCCATGAGGCTATAGCATGTAATCTTTGAATTTGTAATTTCATTTTCTAAAAATAATTGAAAGTGAATCATTTTTTTTCTTGCATCTTCTATGTTAGTATCTGTTGTTATGATTTCTGTGGGTTTTGGGTAGTGTGGCCCTCATCATGTTGCAAAAGAGAAACTATAAGAAATGAAGAGATGCCATCATAAACTATCTCCAATAACTTGAATTGTTGCCCCATTTGTATGTTTTAGTTCCCCATCCATATCAACATACTTAGAAATTTGATTCAAATTACAAAAAATATAATGTTTTAGGGGTTATTTCTATGCTTTTCACTGATGATCTTTTGAAAGATATTGATGATTGTGATTGTCCTCATGTTCTTTGGACTAATATTTGAGAGATATATGAAGATTTTGATACTCCACCATTCCTCGATGATCATGATTCAAAATTTCATGTGCCTCTTTATTCTTCAGATAGGATACCCTATAATGATATTGCTATGCAAGAACTTACAGATTTGGAATGCTTTGAATCTTTAGATGAGGATGTCAAGGGTTCTATAGAAGCTTCTTATCCATAAAAGATACTTTTTTACCTTGGTCTTCAGTGATTCATTGTCTAGATTCATTGATTGAGGCTTCCATCACTCTTATTCATCCAGATATATTCAGTTTTCTAGACTTGGGATCACAGGATGGCTTTATTTCAGGTATTGAAGACTTAGCTATTTCTTCAGGTTTGGAGGACATTCTTGAGGGGATATATCTCCTCTATGTAGATTCTATTTTGGAGAGTTTTCTTAAGTCTCCAAATTCCATTGTTTTGACCTTGTTTGGGGATCCTAATCTTGGTGAGACCACCTTCAAGGCATTTTATTAATTTTCAAATATTTTATATATGAGGCTTCTTCGCTCCCATTTCATTATGGAGTTAGAGTTTCTTCGACATCTACCATTGGATTTGCTTCTTCCTAGTAGCAGTCATGTGGTTTGTCATCACTGAACACTCTTTTGGCTTCAGACTTCTTTTAGTGGTTTTGGGGACACTTCATTTTGAGGGGGAATCTAGTCTCCATCTCTTCCTTTAATGGAAGTAACATTGTATTGTCTTTGGATCTTTTTCAACATTAGTTTCTGCATAGTTCTAGTTTTTCACCTTCTTCATTGATTGGGCATGTACTAGATTTGATTGTGGCATATTCATCTTCCCTGGGAAAGGAGACACATGACCAGTTGTTCAGAGACATCATCATTATACACATTCATTCTACCTTCCTTCAATTCCCATCTAGGATGGGAAGCATCCTTGCATTTGTACTTGGTTTTATTTTTTCCAAAAGGGAGACACATTGTTTGTCGATATTGGATCATGTTTTGTCTTTAGGAACTTACCATTTATGCAATTGATTACATATTGTGGGGGAGATATATAGTCTCTTTTTTTCCCTCTTATGTGGGGGCTATTGATTATTGTATTTCATCTCTTTGTTTTGGATTTTTGTCCCACTAAGTTTTCTCCTTTTCTCCAGTTGTGAGAGATTTCTTTTCATTTTCATTTGTACATGGGTACCTAACATGGCCTAGTATCTAAGACTCATCATCATAATGCATAATAACTACACTCCCAAGTTCCACTTATGGGGGGGTAGTTTAGTGTGAATGGGGTTATTTCCTAACTAGATATTAGTGAGGACCGATTCACATCATTAATAAATTTACTTAGGATTTTGTTTCCTAGGTGGCATTCTAGAAACTAGTATTTAATGGGACCATATCTCATTAATAGCCATGTAGTTATCTAGTCATTTAATATTTCTCTCATGCATTTATAATTATGCATTATGCATTTAATGATTGTGACGAAGGTGGCTATCCAAATACCTCTCACCTTTCCTATATAAGGAAGGATCTTGTACATTTGTAAATCATCTCATTAGTTCTATCTCAATACTTTCAAGATCATCATTTGATCAAGTTCTCTTCCTACTCATAGTGCACTACTTTCTTGTTCATGTGGATGATATTCTTCTTGGTGATTCTTTCAAGTATGTGCAACTTCATCTAGATTATAGTTCATATTTCCAACACTAAGGAAAAAGAAAAGGGTGACTAACCTTATGGAAAAATATAAAAGTGGTATTGAAATAATTAGGAAGGATTTAAGAAATGAAAAAGATGAGGAGATTGCAAAAAAATTGGTAATGATACCAAAAGATGGGGAAGAAGTCAATGTGGATAAACCTGCTTTAGAACCAAACATTGAATACATTATACAAATAGATGATGCTTGGAATGAGAATGATGCAAATGAAGAAGTTGTACTGGACAACACACCTCTAGAAGTGGATACAATGACAAAAAGGAATTTTGAGGATGTAGTGATTGGAGAATACATTACAAAGGAAAACATCACTCCTCCTCCAGTACAAGAAGAAGTTAGTCCTCTAGCCAATACATAAACCTTACAGAGAAAGAGAATGCAAATAAAGATGATAATGAAGAGAGTGTAGATTCAGACAAAGTAGAACATGAAAAGGAAGGTGAATATACATATAAGGATGAATTTAGGGATGCACAAATAGAAATAGTAAATCTAATAAGCTCTAGAAATTTTGAGGAATCAAAAGGAAAGGTTGTGGAAACAACAAAGGTTTCTAGTGAATCCTCCAGTTTCTCTAGAGATTCCCTAGAAAAACTATTGAGTATGCAGCCCAAGTTTAAACCTGATGTGTCATCACAACTGTTGCAATTTCTGATGCAACAAGGTAGTGTTGATTTGGATAAGATATCTCTACTTCATAAGCTATAATTGGGAGATGTGTTTCATGCATCAATAAGAAGAGAGATCAATGAGACATGCTAGAAAAGTGGTGAACTAATGGAAGAAGAGGTGAAGGCATTACAAGAAGTTGTACTCAGTGAAAATATTGATACATCACTATCTGACATCGAGAACATGAAATTGTTAATTGATTCCTTTAAGGTATATGCCTCTATATTAAAATAATAAGCAAAGAAATAAGTTGAGAAGAGAATAAATGATAATAAAATGCTAGAAATTATTGAGAAATGTGCCATTGCACATAAAAGTTTTTTAGAATTGTTGAAGGATGTTGAATGGTTCATTGATGAGGCAAAGGATTTATATCAATATGGCATAAAGTGGCTCAGAGCCACATAGAGAATAGGAAGGATATGTACTCTATTGAGCCTCAAATTAAT
The DNA here is from genome assembly GCA_007258455.2 of Sequoia sempervirens. Classification (NCBI taxonomy): domain Eukaryota; kingdom Viridiplantae; phylum Streptophyta; class Pinopsida; order Cupressales; family Cupressaceae; genus Sequoia; species Sequoia sempervirens. Next base: position 126,813,064 of record VDFB02256132.1, read on the forward strand.
ACCACCTCAAGTTCCTATGATCTAGTAGTTGAATTAACTAGAGAAACAAGGAATGTAATACAAGACATGCATAAGAAATTATTTCAACTACAAGCCCAGAAAGAACACATCATCTTGTAGTTTGGAGAAATAAGGGACTTGGTCAATCCTAAATTTATACTTGTTTCAAAAGCCCTTTTGAGTGCATACAAAGACAAGTAATTGAATCTGGTTCTTGGCACTCAAGAAGAGGGAGAGGAGTTGGGTGCTACCACAATAATGGGTTACACTTTCTTGAACAACCTAATTTTTTTTTAAATCACATATTTTTAGAAAATATAATGATTTAAGCCTTGAAAGGTTCCATTAAAAGGATTTTAATTGAAGAGGGTTTTATCAGAACCCCTTGGATAGAACTCCACTAGTTTTAAACCATACCTATAATGGATTCTCCTCTACACCTATCAAAATGCTAATAAAAAACCATTTTTTATTTAACTTTTAAAAAATCAAATTAATTAATTTAAAATTTATCTTTTGTAACTATGTAATCCTTACTATAAGCTTGCCAAAAAGAATAATTTTAAATATATTTAATTTGATTATTATATTTAGTTTTTCTTTCTTATGAATGTAGGGCTTTCACTGAAAATCAAGCTCTTTGTTTTGCACATGTGGAAAAATAATAGATTACCAAAAATTGATGTCCTCAATCCAACAAAAATAAATAAAATAATTTCGATACATACAAATAAATTAATGTGCTACATACTAAACATATGTCTGAATTATAATTGGTTTGACTTCAAAACTTAATTAAGAAAAAAATATTCAATAAAGCACTATGAAACCAAATAAAGGAGCTAGGTTTCATAGTTGCAAATCTAAGTTTGAAAAAAATAGAATTGTATCCTTCATAGAAAAAATTTATGTGCTACACAATAAACATCACTCTTTAAAAATGTTGTTTATTGTTAAAAACTAGTTATCAAAGGAGATGGAAAAAGAAAGGAAATTTGATTAAAAAAGTATTAAAAAATATATATTTAGAATCTATAGACAAAATTTCACAAATCACTAGTTTACATCATCTTCAAATACCTCATGGTTTAGTGGCTATAATTGTCCAAAAATTAAGATTTAGTTCAAAATGTTCATTTCAATGTCAATTTTGGCCAAAATGCGTAACCCACTATTGTGGGATCACCTAACTAATTTTGTTAAATATCCAAGATAATGAGAGGGGGGGTGAATCAATATCTTCTTAAATTTTTTGTTTAGATACAATCCAATTATTCCAATGTATACAATAGAAAAGATAAGTGAAAGCATTAACAGAACATGAAGTCACATAACACATGAACACTAGGATTTTTTATGTGGAAAACCCAAAATGGGAAAAACCATGGTGAGTGTTAGCTCACAATATATTATAACTAGTTATAAGATATTACAAAATGGGTGGCTCACTACCAGGACTCACTGTCCAAAAACAAAGGCCCACTGCCTACAAAATTGCAATGACAAAAATGGCTTTCAGCCAGAATGATGAATTGATAGAGTACACCTAGTGAGTGCATATTTAGTTCTAATGAAGCTCAGTAAATTGACTCAACACAATTCATCATTTCACTCTTCTTCACATTCACATTCACATTCACAACACAATAAATTACCTTTTTAAACTTCAAATATTATCCAATATATATCTAATCTCTTCGCAAGCATTAATTAGGTCAGTCTAATTAGATGCACTTCTTATTCACCAAAAATACCAACTTGTTAGCTTGAATCTTTCACAAAATATTCTGAAAAGGTAATTCACACATCTAAAATGCTTCATCAAGTCATCATAGACCTAAAATAGGTTGCACATATATCCGCATAACAAAAATTAATTCACCATTACACAATAAATCCATTAGCTAGGCCAAGGATAGACCTAATAGCACAATTATAGACACTAGTGTAATGTCGAAACACCATACGAGCATCTGGATACATGAGATCTTGAAAGTATGTGCTCCCGATGTCTACAAACTATTTCCCAAAACTGTAGGCAACAATAATCACTGAAAAATAAATGCAAACTAGAATACCAATGGTTGTAAGCAAAATACTAGTTTAGATATCAGACCAGAATACCGGAACAACTTCATACTTGATCTTGGAATTGAAACTCATATATCATGGTGACATCAATGACAAAACAAAATAGTAAAACTACTTTGTTTTTCCAACAATCTCCCCCTTTGTCATTGATGGCAACATGTGCCAAAAAGAATATTTACAAAACTCATTATTCATAACAATTATCCCCCTAACACCAACATTTCACCATTTTGCACTAACCCTTTGAGATCAAGGAAAAAGGGTGTTCCAAAAGAACTGAAAATGTTAAAAAAAAAGAAAGCAAAGAAACATGTATCAACTAGAGGATGGTGAGCCTTGAAGCTCCTTTATAATACCATCCTTTACTTATTTTTCATTATCCTAGCTATCCTTTGTAGTAATCAGCATCTTGTTTAGAGATTCCTATTCTACCAGAGTTTCTTCTACACCATATAAAGTATTAAGAGTCAAATTTATCTTCTCAAGATTTTATGTGCATGCCAAAGCCTTGCCAACCTGAGTGTATTCCACTCTTACAATGTCACTCAACTAATCGATTTTTTTGATAATTTCTTCCTTTTGCCTCTGCAAGACAAATAATTTTTCTTTATGCATAGTGATGGAATTCTAGGTTGATCTGTCTCTATCTTTGGATAGGTTGTAAGTTCCAGAGATGGCTGACAGCTGAGACTCAATGGAGTCCATAACAACTATAATATTTTGAGTGGGATCTAACCATTTAAAGCAATAAGCAATGACAGCATTATCTTCTAACTCACAAAACTTCGCGACTTCCAGATTCTTTTCAACATTTGAGTGTGCAAGAGAACATTTGTCATGTAAATCCCATAGTCTTTTCTCCACCAATTTCTCCTCAACCTCTTGTTTTGTCTTTTCACTAAGTCTAGAGGTATACTCCTTGAAAGAATCTAACATCAATCTCAGATTTTCAATAGGAGTGAGAGATGTATCAATGAATGCACTAGATATTACTTCCTGCAATACCTTAAGAGAATCTTCTACAAATTTTGTTCCTCTTTGATGTGCTTCAATAATTTCCTTCCTTTTGGATGCTTGCATAGAATTTCCTAACATCACTTTATGCACCATAGACATCTTCTCCATATCCGCAAACCCCTCAATCATAGGAAGTTGTAGAAGCTCTTGAGGAATTATCGGCTGAAATATGATTTGCTTCGATAGCATGCCTTTCAGAATGTCATTACTAGAGGATGATTCTATAGGATTCTTAAGATATTTTACAATCCTCTTTTTAGTTTCTTCAATTTTCTCAGTAGATTCTTCACTTTTCTTTTCTTCCTCTCCCTTTTCCTTCTCTTCTTCCTCCTTTTCTTCTTCCATTTTCTCTTCTTCTTCTTCTTCTTTCTTTTATTCCTCTTTATCTTCATCCCTATTATCTTCTTCATCATTTCCATATTTTTCATGTTTATTTTTCTCTTCCTCTGGATTATCTTTTTCTTCTTCTTCACTGTCTTTCCCTTCTTTAGCATTACCTTTTTCACTATTGCCTTTTTTTCCTTCAGTATTCTCTAGAGGAGCATCATTATGATTTCCAGGCTTAGCTTCACCTTCATGCTGCTTTTCACCTTTTGGAGGATCATTTTCACCACCAACATCCACTTCAACATTAAAATTTTTAGAAATATCTTCATTACCTATATCAAGAGGAATATTTTCCTCAGTATTTTCAGTAGCAACATCTTGATCAACTTTAAGCATGCCATATTTTTCTGCTATCTCCTAGATCACTTTTGTTGTTTCCTTCCTTACCTTCTTTGTCAGCTTTTTATTCCTTTTCATCAACATGTTTACTCTTCTCTTCATTTGAAACATCTCTGCACAAATTTTCTTCAAATATTTCAGATCATCTAAGGTCAAGGAACACCCAATCTTATAATATGCATCATTTTTTATTTTCTTTTCATATTCAATAGCCTTTGATCTCCTTTTCATCAAAGCTTCCCACATGATTTCAGGTACATCTTTCTTTATATCATCCTGGCACTTAACATCTAAGACATGATAACATATTGGATAACAACTAAAAGAAAAGTTTTCTTATGTTCTTCTCTAGCATTATCATAGTATTTCATTGTAGGTTGAAGCATGTTCTCAAAATATAGCAAGGAGTTGGGGTTTTCCTCTAATTTAAAGTGGGGACTAGAACTTACCGGATTATCTTGTTCTCCTCTATGGTCCATAGAGGCTTCATCAAACACCTTAGACTTCTTTGATTCTAGTTTGGTGTGCACATGAACACCAAATTCTTGCACTTCCTCATCATCTGAAGATGATACAACATGTACTTCTCTTGGAACCAATAGCTTATGTAGAAGCACCTTCACAAGAGGGTAAACCTCCTATTCTTCTCCTTACCAACTTTGCATCAGGATCTTCTTCATCTTCATCTTGATCATCTATAACATTGAGGTTTTTCTCCCTTGTCACTTCCTCTTTCCTTCCTCTCTTTGTAGGGGCTACTGGAGGTGTTTTTTTCGTCTTTCCAGATCTGGTAGTTAGACTGAAGGAAATGAGACCTTTTCCATTATCAATGGTACTTGGTTCAACCTTTGTTGTAGGGGCTGTGGAGGATTTTGCAGAGGTAGTCCTTCTAAAACTCCTAGAGCCAGATGATTTTTCCTCCAACTATTCTCCCCTAGCCCTTCCAATGGAAATCTCCTCATCAGTGAATCCAACTTCTTTAAGATTTTTCCCCACTTTCTTTCTAGTTTTAGGCTTCTACTGCTCTAGATGAATCTCAATATACTTTTCAGCATGTGTACCAATTCTGAGTTCATTAGGATCCTTTGGATTCTTTAGAAAAAATTGCACATAATGTTTAACTTCTTCTATTACCTCATATCCCAGAGGCTAAATCAATATGGTTCGAGGTTCTACAACCTCAATCATGCATTGATTTGGGGAATCATGGAATGTGATATTGTCTTTATACTTCTCAACAATTCTCTTTAGAATCCTTTCCCTTTCATTCATGTTTCTCTTGAATACAACAAAGAATTCTATTAGAGCATCATCTTGAGCATCCAAATTACCTA
>VDFB02256132.1:126818331-126876750 GCA_007258455.2 Sequoia sempervirens
AAATGGTGCTAAGAAGAAATATTTCATCTATGATCAATAGTTTTATGCTATAGTTCAAAGCTTTGTAAGAAATGGAGACACTATTTGTTTCCAAAAGAATTTTTTTTATGTACTAATCACCAAGGTTTGTAGTATCTCGATAGTTATGGAAAGTTGAATCAAAGGAACTTAAATGGGTTGACTTTTTGTAGAGTTATACCTTTTTTTTAAGTACAGGAGTGGAAGGTCAAACAAAGTTGTAGATGCCTTGAGTAAAAGGATTTTTTTTTTTATAGAAATGAATATAGAGGTTGTTAGGTTCAATGAACTCAAGAGTTTGTATCCAGAAGATCCAAACTTTGTAGAAGCTTGGAAGGATTGTTTGGAACCTATTACATTGGATAGGATGAGATGGTTGGATTTCTTAATCCAAGATGTGATGTTTTTTAGAGGAAGCCAATTGTGTATTCCAAGGAGTTCTATGAGAGAGAATCTAATCAAGGAGAAGCATAGTGGATGATTGGTTCCTTTTGGTTGAGATAATACCATTGCTCTTGTTAGTGGGAATTATTATTGGCCATAGTTATAACAAGATATGAAGAAGTTGTACAAAGTTGTATAGTATGTTAGATGGTGAAAGGAACAAGTCAGAATACTAGATTGTATCAGCCATTACCTGTACCTGAGAGGCCGTGGGAGGGTATTAGCATGGATTTTGTCCTTGGATTGCCAAGGACATAGAGAGGGCATGATTCCACATTTGTTGTGGTTGATATATTTTCAAAGATGGAACATTTCATTCTGTGCATAAGACCAGTGATGTTGTTCATGTTATAGAGTTGTTTTTCAGAGAAGTGGTGAGACTATATGGTCTACCAAAGAATATAGTTTGACAGAGATACCAAATTTATTGGCTATTTCTGGAGGACATTATGGAAGAAGTTTAAGATAGATTTTAAGTTTATTTTTACACACCATCCATAGATTGATGGACAAAAAAAGGTGGAGAATAGGAGTTTGGGAAACCTGCTAAGATGCTTAGTTGGATATAAGCCCAAAGGATGGGATTTGATTATACCATAGGAAAAAATTTCTTACAACAATTCTATCAATAGGAGTACTGGTAAATTACTATTCTATATTGTATATGGGAGTAGTCATAGAAATACTTCTTAACCAAGGAAGATGGATAAGAGGAAGAAGAGTAGTACTGAGCCTGAAGATTTTGCTGAGCACCTAAAGAATTTGCACGAAGAGGTAAAGAAACATATCAATAAGATGAACTCACACTATAAGGCTCAAGAAGATCAGAAAAGGAGGCATAAGGAGTTACAGGTAGGAGATGGAGTCATGGTTCATTTGCGAAAGGAAAGGTTTCTAGTTGGTATATACAAGTTAAACATGAAGAATTTTTGACCATGCAAGATCCTAAAGAAGCATGATTCAAGAAATGCTTATGAGGTAGAGTTCCCTAGTGGGATAAAAAAAATTCATGTGTTCAACATTGCTGATTTGATATAGTATCATGAAGGTGATATAGAGGAGGGTCCAATAAATGAACATTTGAAAATTCCAGCACCTACTTCAAAGAAGTAAGAGATTGAAGAAATCCTTGATAGTCCTGTGGGTAGAAGCACAAGAAATAGACAATATGCAGAGTACTTGGTGAAATGGAGAGGAAGGCCTACTGAAGATTTATCATAGTTATCTGATGCTGAGGTTAATTGTCTTGGTTTCCCTCTAACTCCTAATAAGTGACAGGGTCACTTTTTAAATTACCCTAGGTGTCTAATGTAGGACCATCTAGTAGTGTAGGGAAATATTGCATCACCCAAAAAAATGTTTTCTCTATTTTCTTTAGCTGTTTTGAGTCCCATGATGGAAATTATGGGATATAAGACTATCAGGCATCAAAAATAGTGAAAAATGAGTACTTACTATTTTTAGTAAGTCATCCAAAATGGGCTCGTATGGATGTGAAAATTTATCCCAAGGAGTAGAGTAGAAAAAAAAATCATTCATGAAAGAATCACCTCAATACCCTACATGATTTGGGAGAAATTAAAGTTTCCATCCCTAGAAATTTCTCCAGTGCAGCTTCAAATTCATAAATAAAACTTTGGAGGCCCTGAAACATCTCAAATAGTGGCTGAATAGAGCTACAGTGGGTTCATGCATTGTAGATCTCATCAAGAGATTTCCAACAACATGCAATAATAACAAATTAGACACCTAGATCAAAAGTTGATTTTGGTCCTCTAAAAAGTGAATTTCATAATAATTTCTTTCTAGGCTAGAAATAAAATAGCGGGACTTTTGGCACCAAAACAAAAAGGGGAAATTTGTACTTTCTAGAACATTCTAGGGTAGGTTTTTGGGAAAATTAAAAGGGTTAAGTAGGGGTTGTAGAAGGTGGCCCTAATAGTGCAGATTGTGGCTTTGAATAGTAAATTTTTCTTTTCATAGTTGATTTTTTGTAATGAATCAATCCATGAGGTTGTAGCATGTAAGCTTTGAATCTATAATTTCACTTTCTAAAAATAATTGAAAGTAAGCCAATTTTCTATCTCGCATTTTTTTTGTTGGTATTTGTTGTTGCTATTTCTGTGGGTTTTAGGCAGTGTGGCCCTCATCATTTGTGCAACCTGCTAAAATGATTAGTCTAAGATAAGCCCAAGGGATTGGATTTGACTATACCACAAGCATAATTTTCTTACAACAGGAGCACTAGTAAATCACCATTCCAAATTGTGTATGGGAGTAGTCCAAGAATTGCTTTTGAACTAAGAAAGATGGATAAGGGGGAGAAGAGTAGTGTTGAGGTTGAAGATTTTGTTGAGAACTTGAAGATTTTGGATGAAGAGGTAATGAAACATATCAATAAGATGAATTCACAATATAAGGCTCATGTAGATCAAAAAACAAGGTCTAAGGAGTTTTGGGTAGGAGATGAAGTCATGGTTCATTTGTGAAAGGAAAGGTTTCTAGTTGGTACATACAAGTTAAAGATGAAGAAGTTTGGATCATTCAAGATCCTAAAGAAGCATGATTCAGGAAATGCTTATGAGGTAGATTTTCCTAGTGGAATAAACATTTCTCTTGTGTTCAACATTTGTGGTTTGACATAGCATCATGAAGGTGATATAGAAGATGGGCCAATAAATGGAACACTGTTCTTAGCACCTACTTTAGAGAAGGAAGAGATAGAAGAAATCTTGATAGCCGTGGGCAGCTAATGCTAGCCAGGCAATATGCAAGAGTACTTGGTGAAATAGGAGAGGAAGGTTTGCTAAAGATTCATCATGGTTATCCGAGACTAAGGTTAACTATCTTGGTTTCCTCTAATCTCCCCGAGAAGTGACAGTGGTCACTTTTCAAATTACCTTTGGTGGTCCATGCAGATATATCCTAGTGAAGTATGGGAAATCTTATACCAAAAAATGTTTTCTTTATTTTCTTTAGCTTTTGGAGTCCCATGATGGCACTTAAGGGGTATAAGACTATCAGGCCTAAAAAATAGCAAAAAAAAGGAACTTACTATTTTTAGTAAGTCAACCTAAACAGGCTTGTTTGGACGTGAAATTTTACCCCAAGGAGCAAAGTTGAAAAATATTTCTTGTTGCGAAAGAATCACTTTAATAACCTGCATGGTTTGAAAGAAATTAAATTTTATGTCCTGAGAAATTTCTCCAATGTAGCTTCAAATTCAGATATAAAACTTTAGAGGCCTTAAAACAGCTCAAAAAGTGGCTAACTTGACCTATGGTTGATTCACACATTGTAGAGCTTGTGAATATTTGTCCAATGATATGAAATAATAGAAAATTAGAAACTCAGATCAAAAGTTATGGCCCTACGAAGTTGGTCCTTGAAAAAGTGAGTTTCATAAAAAATTCTTCCTAGGCCATAAATTAAATAGTGGGACATTTGGTGCCAAAACAAAAAGGGGAAATTTGAACTTCTAGAACATTCTAGGGTGATTATTGTAGAAAATAAAAAGGGTTAAGTGGGGGTTGTAGAAGGTGTCCCTAATAGTGCACATTGTGGCTCTGAATAGTATATTTTATTTTTAGAATTGATTTTGTTGTAATGAATCAAACCCATGAGGCTATAGCATGTAATCTTTGAATTTGTAATTTCATTTTCTAAAAATAATTGAAAGTGAATCATTTTTTTTCTTGCATCTTCTATGTTAGTATCTGTTGTTATGATTTCTGTGGGTTTTGGGTAGTGTGGCCCTCATCATGTTGCAAAAGAGAAACTATAAGAAATGAAGAGATGCCATCATAAACTATCTCCAATAACTTGAATTGTTGCCCCATTTGTATGTTTTAGTTCCCCATCCATATCAACATACTTAGAAATTTGATTCAAATTACAAAAAATATAATGTTTTAGGGGTTATTTCTATGCTTTTCACTGATGATCTTTTGAAAGATATTGATGATTGTGATTGTCCTCATGTTCTTTGGACTAATATTTGAGAGATATATGAAGATTTTGATACTCCACCATTCCTCGATGATCATGATTCAAAATTTCATGTGCCTCTTTATTCTTCAGATAGGATACCCTATAATGATATTGCTATGCAAGAACTTACAGATTTGGAATGCTTTGAATCTTTAGATGAGGATGTCAAGGGTTCTATAGAAGCTTCTTATCCATAAAAGATACTTTTTTACCTTGGTCTTCAGTGATTCATTGTCTAGATTCATTGATTGAGGCTTCCATCACTCTTATTCATCCAGATATATTCAGTTTTCTAGACTTGGGATCACAGGATGGCTTTATTTCAGGTATTGAAGACTTAGCTATTTCTTCAGGTTTGGAGGACATTCTTGAGGGGATATATCTCCTCTATGTAGATTCTATTTTGGAGAGTTTTCTTAAGTCTCCAAATTCCATTGTTTTGACCTTGTTTGGGGATCCTAATCTTGGTGAGACCACCTTCAAGGCATTTTATTAATTTTCAAATATTTTATATATGAGGCTTCTTCGCTCCCATTTCATTATGGAGTTAGAGTTTCTTCGACATCTACCATTGGATTTGCTTCTTCCTAGTAGCAGTCATGTGGTTTGTCATCACTGAACACTCTTTTGGCTTCAGACTTCTTTTAGTGGTTTTGGGGACACTTCATTTTGAGGGGGAATCTAGTCTCCATCTCTTCCTTTAATGGAAGTAACATTGTATTGTCTTTGGATCTTTTTCAACATTAGTTTCTGCATAGTTCTAGTTTTTCACCTTCTTCATTGATTGGGCATGTACTAGATTTGATTGTGGCATATTCATCTTCCCTGGGAAAGGAGACACATGACCAGTTGTTCAGAGACATCATCATTATACACATTCATTCTACCTTCCTTCAATTCCCATCTAGGATGGGAAGCATCCTTGCATTTGTACTTGGTTTTATTTTTTCCAAAAGGGAGACACATTGTTTGTCGATATTGGATCATGTTTTGTCTTTAGGAACTTACCATTTATGCAATTGATTACATATTGTGGGGGAGATATATAGTCTCTTTTTTTCCCTCTTATGTGGGGGCTATTGATTATTGTATTTCATCTCTTTGTTTTGGATTTTTGTCCCACTAAGTTTTCTCCTTTTCTCCAGTTGTGAGAGATTTCTTTTCATTTTCATTTGTACATGGGTACCTAACATGGCCTAGTATCTAAGACTCATCATCATAATGCATAATAACTACACTCCCAAGTTCCACTTATGGGGGGGTAGTTTAGTGTGAATGGGGTTATTTCCTAACTAGATATTAGTGAGGACCGATTCACATCATTAATAAATTTACTTAGGATTTTGTTTCCTAGGTGGCATTCTAGAAACTAGTATTTAATGGGACCATATCTCATTAATAGCCATGTAGTTATCTAGTCATTTAATATTTCTCTCATGCATTTATAATTATGCATTATGCATTTAATGATTGTGACGAAGGTGGCTATCCAAATACCTCTCACCTTTCCTATATAAGGAAGGATCTTGTACATTTGTAAATCATCTCATTAGTTCTATCTCAATACTTTCAAGATCATCATTTGATCAAGTTCTCTTCCTACTCATAGTGCACTACTTTCTTGTTCATGTGGATGATATTCTTCTTGGTGATTCTTTCAAGTATGTGCAACTTCATCTAGATTATAGTTCATATTTCCAACACTAAGGAAAAAGAAAAGGGTGACTAACCTTATGGAAAAATATAAAAGTGGTATTGAAATAATTAGGAAGGATTTAAGAAATGAAAAAGATGAGGAGATTGCAAAAAAATTGGTAATGATACCAAAAGATGGGGAAGAAGTCAATGTGGATAAACCTGCTTTAGAACCAAACATTGAATACATTATACAAATAGATGATGCTTGGAATGAGAATGATGCAAATGAAGAAGTTGTACTGGACAACACACCTCTAGAAGTGGATACAATGACAAAAAGGAATTTTGAGGATGTAGTGATTGGAGAATACATTACAAAGGAAAACATCACTCCTCCTCCAGTACAAGAAGAAGTTAGTCCTCTAGCCAATACATAAACCTTACAGAGAAAGAGAATGCAAATAAAGATGATAATGAAGAGAGTGTAGATTCAGACAAAGTAGAACATGAAAAGGAAGGTGAATATACATATAAGGATGAATTTAGGGATGCACAAATAGAAATAGTAAATCTAATAAGCTCTAGAAATTTTGAGGAATCAAAAGGAAAGGTTGTGGAAACAACAAAGGTTTCTAGTGAATCCTCCAGTTTCTCTAGAGATTCCCTAGAAAAACTATTGAGTATGCAGCCCAAGTTTAAACCTGATGTGTCATCACAACTGTTGCAATTTCTGATGCAACAAGGTAGTGTTGATTTGGATAAGATATCTCTACTTCATAAGCTATAATTGGGAGATGTGTTTCATGCATCAATAAGAAGAGAGATCAATGAGACATGCTAGAAAAGTGGTGAACTAATGGAAGAAGAGGTGAAGGCATTACAAGAAGTTGTACTCAGTGAAAATATTGATACATCACTATCTGACATCGAGAACATGAAATTGTTAATTGATTCCTTTAAGGTATATGCCTCTATATTAAAATAATAAGCAAAGAAATAAGTTGAGAAGAGAATAAATGATAATAAAATGCTAGAAATTATTGAGAAATGTGCCATTGCACATAAAAGTTTTTTAGAATTGTTGAAGGATGTTGAATGGTTCATTGATGAGGCAAAGGATTTATATCAATATGGCATAAAGTGGCTCAGAGCCACATAGAGAATAGGAAGGATATGTACTCTATTGAGCCTCAAATTAATACCACCTCAAGTTCCTATGATCTAGTAGTTGAATTAACTAGAGAAACAAGGAATGTAATACAAGACATGCATAAGAAATTATTTCAACTACAAGCCCAGAAAGAACACATCATCTTGTAGTTTGGAGAAATAAGGGACTTGGTCAATCCTAAATTTATACTTGTTTCAAAAGCCCTTTTGAGTGCATACAAAGACAAGTAATTGAATCTGGTTCTTGGCACTCAAGAAGAGGGAGAGGAGTTGGGTGCTACCACAATAATGGGTTACACTTTCTTGAACAACCTAATTTTTTTTTAAATCACATATTTTTAGAAAATATAATGATTTAAGCCTTGAAAGGTTCCATTAAAAGGATTTTAATTGAAGAGGGTTTTATCAGAACCCCTTGGATAGAACTCCACTAGTTTTAAACCATACCTATAATGGATTCTCCTCTACACCTATCAAAAATGCTAATAAAAATCACTTTTTATTTAACTTTTAAAATAAAATTAATTAATTTAAAAATTTATATTTTGTAAATCATGTAATCCTTACTATAAGTCTCCAAAAGAATAATTTTAACTATATTTAATTTGATTATTATATTTAGTTTTTCTTTCTTGTGAATGTAGGGCTTTCACTAAAAATCAAGCTCTTTGTTTTGCACATGTGTAAAAATAATAGATTACCAAAAATTGATGTCCTCAATCCAACAAAAAAAATTAAATTAATTTCGATACATACAAAAAGAATTATTTGCTACATAGTAAACATATGTTTAAATTGTAATTGGTTTGACCTCAAAACTTAATTAAGAAAAAAATATTCAATAAAGCACTATGAAACCAAATAAAGGAGCTAGGTTTTGTAGTTGCAAATCTAAGTTTAAAAAAAATAGAATTGTATCCTTCATAGAAAAAATTTATGTGCTACACACAAACATCACTCTTTAAAAATGTTGTTTATTGTTGAAAACCAGTTATCAAAGGAGATGGAAAAATAAATGCAATTTGATTCCAATTTTTTTTTTTTAAATATATTTAGAATGTACAGACAAAATGTCACAAATCACTAGTTTGCATTATCTTCAAATTCCTCATGGTTTAGTAGCTATAAGTGTCCAAAAATGAAGATTTAGTTCAAAATATTCATTTCAATGTCAATTTTGGCCAAAAAGTGTAACCCACTATTGTGGGATCACTAACTACTTTTGTTAAATATCCAAGATATTGAGAGGGGGGGTGAATCAATATCTTCTTCTTAAATTTTTTGTTTAGATACAATCCAATTATTCCAATGTATACAATAGAAAAGATAAGTGAAAGCATTAACAGAACATGAAGTCACATAACACATGAACACTAGGATTTTTTATGTGGAAAACCCAAAATGGGAAAAACCATGGTGAGTGTTAGCTCACAATATATTATAACTAGTTATAAGATATTACAAAATGGGTGGCTCACTACCAGGACTCACTGTCCAAAAACAAAGGCCCACTGCCTACAAAATTGCAATGACAAAAATGGCTTTCAGCCAGAATGATGAATTGATAGAGTACACCTAGTGAGTGCATATTTAGTTCTAATGAAGCTCAGTAAATTGACTCAACACAATTCATCATTTCACTCTTCTTCACATTCACATTCACATTCACAACACAATAAATTACCTTTTTAAACTTCAAATATTATCCAATATATATCTAATCTCTTCGCAAGCATTAATTAGGTCAGTCTAATTAGATGCACTTCTTATTCACCAAAAATACCAACTTGTTAGCTTGAATCTTTCACAAAATATTCTGAAAAGGTAATTCACACATCTAAAATGCTTCATCAAGTCATCATAGACCTAAAATAGGTTGCACATATATCCGCATAACAAAAATTAATTCACCATTACACAATAAATCCATTAGCTAGGCCAAGGATAGACCTAATAGCACAATTATAGACACTAGTGTAATGTCGAAACACCATACGAGCATCTGGATACATGAGATCTTGAAAGTATGTGCTCCCGATGTCTACAAACTATTTCCCAAAACTGTAGGCAACAATAATCACTGAAAAATAAATGCAAACTAGAATACCAATGGTTGTAAGCAAAATACTAGTTTAGATATCAGACCAGAATACCGGAACAACTTCATACTTGATCTTGGAATTGAAACTCATATATCATGGTGACATCAATGACAAAACAAAATAGTAAAACTACTTTGTTTTTCCAACAATCTCCCCCTTTGTCATTGATGGCAACATGTGCCAAAAAGAATATTTACAAAACTCATTATTCATAACAATTATCCCCCTAACACCAACATTTCACCATTTTGCACTAACCCTTTGAGATCAAGGAAAAAGGGTGTTCCAAAAGAACTGAAAATGTTAAAAAAAAAGAAAGCAAAGAAACATGTATCAACTAGAGGATGGTGAGCCTTGAAGCTCCTTTATAATACCATCCTTTACTTATTTTTCATTATCCTAGCTATCCTTTGTAGTAATCAGCATCTTGTTTAGAGATTCCTATTCTACCAGAGTTTCTTCTACACCATATAAAGTATTAAGAGTCAAATTTATCTTCTCAAGATTTTATGTGCATGCCAAAGCCTTGCCAACCTGAGTGTATTCCACTCTTACAATGTCACTCAACTAATCGATTTTTTTGATAATTTCTTCCTTTTGCCTCTGCAAGACAAATAATTTTTCTTTATGCATAGTGATGGAATTCTAGGTTGATCTGTCTCTATCTTTGGATAGGTTGTAAGTTCCAGAGATGGCTGACAGCTGAGACTCAATGGAGTCCATAACAACTATAATATTTTGAGTGGGATCTAACCATTTAAAGCAATAAGCAATGACAGCATTATCTTCTAACTCACAAAACTTCGCGACTTCCAGATTCTTTTCAACATTTGAGTGTGCAAGAGAACATTTGTCATGTAAATCCCATAGTCTTTTCTCCACCAATTTCTCCTCAACCTCTTGTTTTGTCTTTTCACTAAGTCTAGAGGTATACTCCTTGAAAGAATCTAACATCAATCTCAGATTTTCAATAGGAGTGAGAGATGTATCAATGAATGCACTAGATATTACTTCCTGCAATACCTTAAGAGAATCTTCTACAAATTTTGTTCCTCTTTGATGTGCTTCAATAATTTCCTTCCTTTTGGATGCTTGCATAGAATTTCCTAACATCACTTTATGCACCATAGACATCTTCTCCATATCCGCAAACCCCTCAATCATAGGAAGTTGTAGAAGCTCTTGAGGAATTATCGGCTGAAATATGATTTGCTTCGATAGCATGCCTTTCAGAATGTCATTACTAGAGGATGATTCTATAGGATTCTTAAGATATTTTACAATCCTCTTTTTAGTTTCTTCAATTTTCTCAGTAGATTCTTCACTTTTCTTTTCTTCCTCTCCCTTTTCCTTCTCTTCTTCCTCCTTTTCTTCTTCCATTTTCTCTTCTTCTTCTTCTTCTTTCTTTTATTCCTCTTTATCTTCATCCCTATTATCTTCTTCATCATTTCCATATTTTTCATGTTTATTTTTCTCTTCCTCTGGATTATCTTTTTCTTCTTCTTCACTGTCTTTCCCTTCTTTAGCATTACCTTTTTCACTATTGCCTTTTTTTCCTTCAGTATTCTCTAGAGGAGCATCATTATGATTTCCAGGCTTAGCTTCACCTTCATGCTGCTTTTCACCTTTTGGAGGATCATTTTCACCACCAACATCCACTTCAACATTAAAATTTTTAGAAATATCTTCATTACCTATATCAAGAGGAATATTTTCCTCAGTATTTTCAGTAGCAACATCTTGATCAACTTTAAGCATGCCATATTTTTCTGCTATCTCCTAGATCACTTTTGTTGTTTCCTTCCTTACCTTCTTTGTCAGCTTTTTATTCCTTTTCATCAACATGTTTACTCTTCTCTTCATTTGAAACATCTCTGCACAAATTTTCTTCAAATATTTCAGATCATCTAAGGTCAAGGAACACCCAATCTTATAATATGCATCATTTTTTATTTTCTTTTCATATTCAATAGCCTTTGATCTCCTTTTCATCAAAGCTTCCCACATGATTTCAGGTACATCTTTCTTTATATCATCCTGGCACTTAACATCTAAGACATGATAACATATTGGATAACAACTAAAAGAAAAGTTTTCTTATGTTCTTCTCTAGCATTATCATAGTATTTCATTGTAGGTTGAAGCATGTTCTCAAAATATAGCAAGGAGTTGGGGTTTTCCTCTAATTTAAAGTGGGGACTAGAACTTACCGGATTATCTTGTTCTCCTCTATGGTCCATAGAGGCTTCATCAAACACCTTAGACTTCTTTGATTCTAGTTTGGTGTGCACATGAACACCAAATTCTTGCACTTCCTCATCATCTGAAGATGATACAACATGTACTTCTCTTGGAACCAATAGCTTATGTAGAAGCACCTTCACAAGAGGGTAAACCTCCTATTCTTCTCCTTACCAACTTTGCATCAGGATCTTCTTCATCTTCATCTTGATCATCTATAACATTGAGGTTTTTCTCCCTTGTCACTTCCTCTTTCCTTCCTCTCTTTGTAGGGGCTACTGGAGGTGTTTTTTTCGTCTTTCCAGATCTGGTAGTTAGACTGAAGGAAATGAGACCTTTTCCATTATCAATGGTACTTGGTTCAACCTTTGTTGTAGGGGCTGTGGAGGATTTTGCAGAGGTAGTCCTTCTAAAACTCCTAGAGCCAGATGATTTTTCCTCCAACTATTCTCCCCTAGCCCTTCCAATGGAAATCTCCTCATCAGTGAATCCAACTTCTTTAAGATTTTTCCCCACTTTCTTTCTAGTTTTAGGCTTCTACTGCTCTAGATGAATCTCAATATACTTTTCAGCATGTGTACCAATTCTGAGTTCATTAGGATCCTTTGGATTCTTTAGAAAAAATTGCACATAATGTTTAACTTCTTCTATTACCTCATATCCCAGAGGCTAAATCAATATGGTTCGAGGTTCTACAACCTCAATCATGCATTGATTTGGGGAATCATGGAATGTGATATTGTCTTTATACTTCTCAACAATTCTCTTTAGAATCCTTTCCCTTTCATTCATGTTTCTCTTGAATACAACAAAGAATTCTATTAGAGCATCATCTTGAGCATCCAAATTACCTAGACTATGCATATAATCAAAAACTTGATGTCCCACTAGTTTGGACGAGTCCCAAAATACTTCATTATTCCTTCCTAAAAGCCTCTTCATGAAATAAAATAATAGACATACAATCAATGAACTAAATTTGAAAACATACATCCTTTCCTTTGTCGACTTCAAGTTTTCAAGCAACTATAACTGAAGAAGCTCATATAGATCATAATATGCACCATTTACAACCATATCAAAGCCTGTATAGATTGTTGTAGCCAAAAATAGAGTTCTCCCTATTTGTGAAGTATATTTTGTGACTGATCATGATAGTTGCATACTTCACAGTCAGATTAGTAATGGTCTTCATTGTTAAAGCTTGCTTGTCATATGTGGGTCCTATAAGTTTCGTTACTACTTCATTCTTCACATATTTCAATACAGGTACTGTATCTTCATCCCAAAGCCTGATTACCTAATCACCTCCGTAGTTATTAGGTGTGGTCGATCAATCCACAATAATTTATCACGTATTCTTCTTAGGACTAATTTCACAAATTTGTCATCATAGCTGAAGTTGGGAAAATTGATCCATATATCTAACGTCTTCTCAACCAAGTTTGAGTACTCAGGTTTTATCAAGAATCATCACTAGTAAGCTCATTCTTCCAAATCCGAATAAACTTCGAGTGATCGTATTATTCAAACTTTACTTGAATTACATCCTTGTATCCTCATTCAAAATCACTCCATGAGGGATTGATGAGAATGCACCCATGGGATCATCTTTGAAAAATTTTGAGGAATATTTTCTATAAGAGGGTCTCGACCTTTTTGACACTTTAACAACTACAATGGTTTCCATTCTTCCAACTTTGAATTCAAACAACTCAAACAACACAAAACACAACTGCACAGAAGATTAAAATATCTTTTTTTTTATGAACCTCAGCTAGGGTTTGCACAACTTGAACTCCAAATTTCCTCAAGAATTATCCAAAATATCTTCAATTTCTTCAAATGCATGAATGAAAAAAATTCCTTAAACATTTCCTTTATAAAATAATGATCTACCCTAATTCGCATTAAAAGCGGAAGATTTCAAAAAGCTGCTAAAAACTCTTTTCTTTTACATAAAAAAACCCTAATTCATTCCGCAAAAGATCATCCCTTCATATTTCCTACCGGATCCTTTTCCAAAACCTCTGATAACTAATTCTTCACATTTCATCCTCGTGCCAACCTCTGACATGCCATTTATCTAGGGGATTCCTATAATTTTTTGATGATCCTTAGAGGAAGCATCTATACTGGATGAGGGAACAGACACATCAACAGCCTATGGTTCTTCTTTTTTCCTCCAAATCTAATTCATCTCTTGCTTAATCTCATCTTTGTCAATCTTATTTACATATTCATTATTTTCTACCAAATTAATCTCCTTACTTTTCTTGCTTCTACAAACTCTTGAAACATGTCTTGGTTTGTTGCAGTTATAGCAAATTCTATTTCTCTGATTAGATTGACTTCCATTGATTCTTGTTCTGCACTGATTAGCTTTATGTCCATACTTGTTACAAGCATAATAGTAAACATTATAGGATTGATTCATTCTTCTTCCATTAAATTGATTCATCATTAGGGTTTTGCATTCAGTTTCCCTATGTCCAATTCTTTTGCATGCGAAACATTGACCAGTAAAAGGACTAGGGAACTGATTTATCCTACTCCTACATTCAGTTGCCTTGTGACCAAATTTATTGCATGAAAAAAAATGCCATTAAAAGAAGGATACCTGTGTGCATTAGGTTTTCTCACCTAATGTCTCCTAGAAGAGTTCCTTGAATTTTCTTTCTACTTTCCTTTATTCAAAGTCTTCTAATTGTTCATAGTCTTGGAACTTTCATAGGTATCATTTTCCAGACCACCTTTATCTTTACTCAGTTTTTGTCCTACTATCAATTCATCAATCATGTCTGAGCTAGATTTGAAATTGTTCTCACATAATTTTTCCTTCTCCAAATCCAATTTCAAGTTCACCACTTCTTGTTCAAGCTTGGTGAATCTTCAAACTTGCTTTGTACCAACTTTCTCACATAGTCTTCAATTCTTTTCTTCTCCTCTACTTGCACTTCCAAACTAGAAATATCTTCATTAGCCTTCTTCAACTGAACAGTTATTTCCTTATGCCTATCTTTGAACTTTTTCAATTGCTCCTTTAATTTCTAGACACATTCATTCACCTCTTCAAGATTTTCTTTCAGATCTCTATTTTCTCTTTCAACTTTGTCAAGATCCTCAAGAGTAGTCAAGAGCTCTCCTTTTTCATCCACTTCTTCCATCTTCAGGATATCCCTCAAGCTATTAGGCTTTTTCAAAGGAACCAAGCTATGATACTAATTGTTAAATGTCCAAGATACTAAGAGGGGGGGTGAATTAGTATCTTCTTAAATTTTATAATTAGATACCATCCAATTATTATAATGCATAATATCAAAGATAAGTTAAACCATTAATAGAACATGAAGACAAAAAACACATGAACACAAAGATTTTTACATGGAAAACCCAAAATGGGAAAAACCATGGTGAGTGTTAGCTCACAATATAGTATAACTGGTTATAAGATATTACAAAATGGGTGGCTCACTACTAGGACTCACTTTCTAAAAACAAAGGATCACTTTCTACAAAATTACGACAAAAATGGCTTTCACCCAAAAAGATGAACTGATAGATTACACCTAGTGAGTGAAAATTTAGTTCCAATGAAGCTCAATAAATTGACTTGACACACTTCATCATATTCACTCTTCTTCACATTCACATTCACAACACAAAAAATTACCTTTCTAAACTTCAAATATTATCTAATATATATATCTGATCTCTTCACAAGCATCAATTAGGTCAGCCTATTTAGATGCACTTCTTATTTACCAAAAATACCAATTTTCCAGCTTCAATCTTTCACAAGATCTTCTAAAAATTTAATTCACACATCCAACATGCTTCATCAAATTAGCGTAGACCTAAAATAGGTCACACATATATCCACATAACAAAAATTAATGCACCATTACAAAATACATCCATTAGGTCAGCCAAGGATAGACCTAATAACACAATTGCAAACACCAGTGTAATGTCAATACACCATATGAGAATCTAGATACATGAGATCCTAAAATTACATGATGATGTCTACAAACCATTTCCCAAAACTGTAGGCAACAATAATCACCTACAAACAAATGCAGACCAAAATACCAGAGGATGTAAGAAAAATACCAGTTCAGATTTTAGACCAAAATACTAGAACAAATTTAAACTTGATCTTGCAATTGCAACTCATTACCATGGTGACATCAATGACAACACAAAATAACAAAACTTCTTCATATTTACAACACTTATGGAATTTGAAACATAGTGTATATTTCTTGTAGAATCTAAGAGAATGGGAAAAATGTAGGCAAGCATGGCAGGCTCATGTACAAAATTTGCAGGCATCAACCAACTTTGGTTGACATATTTTATGCCTTTTAGGTATTTATGTTAAGATTCTTTGTACATATGTGGATTATATAGTGTTTTTTCCAATACAATGTTTGGTTTTTGCTCTGATACATGATCAAGGGGAGCCAATTGAACATTATTTTTAGTTTGAATATATGCTTACATTTCTTAGGGGGAGTTTTGGTGAAAGTCATACTATTGTATAGGTTCCGTTTACCCTTGATGTCAAAGGGGGAAATTTTTTTAGAGAATTTTTGGCATGTTTCCATCAATTACAAAGGGGGAGATTGTTGGAATTTTGGGGAGATTTTTGAAGAATGTCATTGATGTTGTTGTTCAGAAACATGAGCATGATAAACAAGAAAAGGTATATAATGATGTGTTGCAATGTTTTTATTAATGTCAACATTGTAAATCATGTGAATATTTTAGTTGTAGATAATTTTGATCAGTTTAACAAGTTTTTGAGTTGTTGAGGAAGACATCCTTGCAAGATTCTTTGATACAAAAAAGTAAGTTGTTTGGGAAATTGACTAAGTGTGAATTCGGCTAATTCATGGTAACAAAGCACTAGTGTTTGGGTTTGCATTACTCCACAAATAAAGTCTTCACTCTATGTATTACTTTTTTGGATGCTAGATGTATCTAATTTGAAGATTTCATCATGTTTTAACAAGTGGTTGTTCAAATATATGAGTAATAGAGTCTAACTTGGCAAATTACAATTATTCTCAATACAATATGTTTATGTGGAAGAATTTGTAGTTCTTCACGGATGAGTCTTCGGCTTTGTGCTTTTGAGGATAAGTTTACAAATGGTAGTAGAGTATGAATTCCAATTGACATTGAGTTTTTAGGTCCATGTTTTGAGATGTGGATGTACATAGTTGGAGGTTTTTGGTTTTAGGCTTTATTTTGTGCCAACCTACAAAAGTTTGAAGATATACAAAGGATAAATAAGTATTGAAGTCTTATAAGGGATCTACTATAGGTTCATTCCAACCTATTTTAAGTTGTTTTGAGTTTTGTATTTTGGCGTGAGATATTTATGAAATTTTTGGATCCGGGTATGTGCAGGATCATCATGGAAAAAATAGGCCCTTAAGTGTCAAAAAATTCCAAAAAAATCAGAGTTAGGTAGTGACTTGACATAAAAATTTGAATAAGTTATCTATATTACTTCAAAAATATGTAAGAATAGAATATATAGCAAATTGAATGTAGTTTCTAAACTACTAGGTCTATTTTTTTTAAAAAAATCTATTTAGTGAAAATTTGAAATTTCAATGCAGTAGACTTAAATTTCAGGAAAAAAAATAAGAAGTAGGTGTCTATCTGACCACCTTAACCACAATAAAATGATAATATTTTTTTATAATATTTTAGATATAAGTAGAGGACTCATGTCTTGATGTGGCATATTTTTTTGTAATTTTTTTGAAGTAAATAATTAATTATGAATTTTTTATTACAAATTTTAAAAAATATAAAAAATCGTATGTCTAACCACCTTGACTTGGTCAATACTTCATAAAATTCAATTTTTATTTTTTTAATACTATAGTATGTGAAGCATAGAATGTGACGCATGTTTTAGATTCAAAAAATGTGATACCATTTGAAAGCTACAGATGTTTTTGAATCAGCCTATCAATTAGGACTTTAGTCATAATTCAAATAGAAAATGAATAATAATTATTTACTAAATTCAATGTAAAGCATAATTTATATTGGTGGAAAGTTGAGAATCTCCTTTAAAAACCCTTTTCATTTCATCAATTTTGGGTAAAAAAAAGTCGTCAGCCACATGGACCATCATATTAGTTACATATTGCCACTTTTTGGCCCATCATGATCCTGCACATACCCATCCAACAAGTTATATTTTGAGTGCTACATCTAATTAGACTCACCTAAGTGATGTTAGAATTGATGTGGATATATATGTTGGATCCTTTTGGTGTTTTGATGTGTGATGCAAAAATCCTACATGTGAATATTATCAAACCAGTACAAATTTAAGTGGTGAATGTTGAGTAGAAGATTGAAGTGATACAAATGTAGATGAAAGTGGAGTGTTATATTTGGATCAAATGGAGTGTGTAAAGTCAATTTATTCAGCTTCATTGGAAATATATTTCATGGATATGATAGATTTAATTTTGTAACAGTTCAAAATAGGATGTGAGCCACTATCTCTCTTCTATCTTTTTCTATATGGATAGTGAGTCCACTTGGATAGTGAATCCTCATATAGTGAGCACTTCTCTAAATATACTATAACTGGTTATAATATATAGTGTGATAATCTTCATTGTGGTTTTTCACATTTTGGATTTTCCATGTAAAAATCCTACTATTCAAGTGTTATGTGGTGTTGTTGATGTTTCATGATTTCATTCTCTATGTAGTAGAATATTCTTTGGTAGTTGGATGATTAATGCTTGAATGTTTTAAGAGAATACTAATTCACCCCCCTCTCAGTATTATGGGTGTTCAACAAGCTGTTAACAACTAATGATTGCATGAATCTCCTAATGTAGCAGGAGCAATTGAAAAAAAATAGAAGACATAAAATGAAAAAAGAAGCAATAGAATGAGGAGAAAAATGTAGCACAAATTATGGCCATGGAGTTGAACAAGCAAAGTAAAATTGACAAGGAAATCCAACATAAGGAAAGAAAGAAGCTCAAACAGTTACAAAGAAAGGCAATAAATAAGGAGCAAGAGATGGTTTAAAATAATGGGATAGAAAGGAAAGATGGATAAGGATCCCCTTGATGACAACACAAGGAAAGACAACTAAGAGGGGGGGTGAGTCATTTGTCACAAAAATTATACTTATTAAATTTATTCTTAGATCTAATAAATAAACATGAAAGCATAAACCATCACCACATCAAAAAAACACATAACACCAAGAACTTTTACATGGAAACCCTGTTAGGAGAAAAACCACAGTGGAGGTTAATCCACAAGATTATACCCTATTAAAAGTATAAAAGAATTATAAATAGGGAATGCACATGCATTTAGGCACACTTCCTAGAGCTCACTGCTCAAATACAAAAAGGATTACTACCCAAAGGAAGACTCACTATCTTACAGAAACATTTGGATTACATCCAGAAGATTTTTCACTGATAAAATAGCATCTGCTAATGCCTGATTATAGTTCCAGTAAAGCACATAAACATCTTCTCACTCTTCTTCATACTTTACTTCTACCTTCAAATTATTAGAACATTATTTAAACATAGAAAATAGCATAATTCACACGCCTCTACCTTCGAATGGTATAAAAAATTGATCATATATATCCACAACTAAGGATAACATCATCTACATGTCAGCTTTAACAAAATATAAATTGCGTACAAATTGTCTGCCCAAAAACATAAACAATTTATCAATGCACACAAAATAATGTTTGCCACAACATAGAAATGACCCAAAACAACATCCTCGAACATGAAACACCTTAAACAATTATGCCTCGAAGATCCACAACAGGCTACATTACCTTGCCGGCCATGATCATGAAAAACATGAACTCACATAAGAAAATAACCAATCGCGAGCACAAAAATCAATGTAGACCAATAACACATATAGAGAAAGATCTAGAAACATCCACAAGCATCATGAATCACCACATAAGCATCCACAACAATTCAAATTATGAGAATCACATAATCTTCTTTCAGGAACACCAACTGAAGCAATAGAACAACCATCAGAACATAGATACTCATAACTCAATCAAATATTCATGCAAACCTTTGAAACTTCATGTGGATAAAATAGATATACTAGTCAAAAAACCCTTTAATCCACAAGCTCTTATGATTAATGTACTAAGCTAGTCATCGGTATGGTGGCAATACTAAACTTCACAACATCACTAACAACCTGCAACTTGTTTTATTAAAATTTTCTCAATATCCTTGACATATACAACCTTAAAGACATTACATCCAATAGTGTTGACATCAATGTCAACCACATATCAGTAGGATCAAACAATCTCCCCCTTTGGCATTGATGGAAACACATCATGTGAAAAACACCATAAATGCAACTTTCTCTTAGCACTTTCTCCCCCTTAGATTTTGACTCTTTTCTTAACTCTTTCAAAAAATTTCACATGAATCTTCTCCCCCTTTGAAAACAATGACAAATATACACATTATCTTTGTCCATGCAATCTCTAAACCACATTTCTAAACATCTGACCACTCCCCCTAGGTAGCAGCCACCACAACATCAATCTGGATCATAAGATATGACTTTGAAATGTACAAACTGATGCAAGTCAATGCATATTAATTTTGATTAGGAGGTGTAATCACCCCTAGCTTCCCTCTGAGATACTCAAAATTATCCTTAGGCAAGGGATTGGTAAATATATCTACAATTTGTTCCTTAGTGGGCACATACTCCAATTTGACTTCCTTTTCACTCACCTTCTCTATCAAAAAGTGAAACTTGATAGATATATGCTTGGTTTTTATATGTAGGACAAGATTATTAGAAATGTTAATTGCACTTGAATTATCATAGAATATAGCAATAATTTCATCATACAAAACTCTAATATCTTTCAACATCTAATTCATCCACAATACTTGAGTACAATTGTTAGCAACAACAATGTATTTTGCCTCTGCAATAGATAAAGAAATGGCATTTTTCTTCTTACTTAACCATGAAATCAACTTCTTACCCAAGAAAAATGCACCACCACTAGTACTCTTTCTTTCATTCACATCTCTTTCCCAATCAACATTAGTAAAAGCAATCAAAGTAAGGTCATCTTCTTTAGGATACTATAGACCAAAATCAATTGTCCCCTTCAAGTACTTGAAAAATTCTTTTCATAGCTGTCACATGAGATTCCTTAGGATTAGCTTGAAATCTTGCAACAATGCATAGGAAATTCATGATATCAGGTCTAGTTTGAGTCAAATAAAGCAATCCACCAATCATGGATTTGTATCTAGTCTGATTTGTCTTAGGATAATCATCATTTTGTGTCAACTTACATCTAGTCACCATAGGTGTACCAACTGGCTTTGAATCTTCCATACCAAACTTCTTTAGCAATTATTTCACATACTTGGATTGAGATATAAAGATCCTCATATCTAGCTGAGTAATTTTCAATCCCAAAAAGAATTTCATTTCTCCAATCATAGACATCTCAAAATCACTCTACATCTCATAAAAAAAATTCATGCACAAACTATCATCTCCTCCAAAGATGATATCATCAACAAAGACTTCAAAAATCAAATCTTTATCATGATCAATCTTGAAATACAAATTACTATCAGTAGTACCCTTTTTAAATCCAAGCTTCAACAAATACTTCTCCAATCTGGCATACCATGCTCTTGGGGCTTGCTTAAGTCCATACAATTCTTTCTTCAACCGACAAACCATATCTCCTTTATCATTCAATTCAAATCCATTAGGTTACTCAATATACACTTCTTCTGGCTCACCATTTAGAAATGTTGACTTGACATCCATCTGATAAACCTTGAAGTTTTTGTAAGCAACATCAGAAAGAAATAGTCTCATTGCTTCAATCCTAGCAATAGGGGAAAAAGTTTCTTCAAAGTCAATTCCTTCCATCTGAGAATATCCTTTACACACTAGTCTTTATTTGTTTCTAACGACTTCACTTTGCTCATTCAGTTTGTTCTGAAAGACCCATTTAGTTCCAATTACATTTTTGTCCTTAGGTCTAGGAACAAGAATCCATGTATCATTCTTCTCAATTTGCAATAGTTCTTCTTTCATTGCTTCCACCCAATGTTCATCTTTGCATGCTTCATTGACACTATTAGGCTTAGTCTTTGAGGTCAAACAATATTATTCTACAATTCTTCTCCTGGTTTGAAATCCTTTGTTCTTATAACCTATAATATGATCTTCTAAATGATTTAGACTTACATACCTTGGAGTCTTAGGGTGTTCTTGAACTTCAGGCTCTTGTGATCTCACTTGTACACTTTCACTAGTTCCTTCCTCTTGATTTTCCTAATTCATCGGAATGATCTGAATTTGATTTGGAGTCTGGGTATGTGTAGGATCATGATGGGTCAAAAAGTGGTGATATGATGGGTATGTGTAGGGTATGTGGCTAACGACTTTTTTTTTACCCAAAATTTATCAAACAAAAAGGGATTTTAAAGGATATTCTCAATTTTCCACCAATATAAATTATGCTATACTTTGAATTTAATAAAAAATTATTATTAATTTTATATTTGAATTATGACTAAAGTCCTAATTGATAGGCTGATTGAAAATCATCTATAGCTTTCAAATGGTATCACATTTTTTGAATCCAAACATGCCACATTCTATTCTTCACATACTATAGGATTGAAAAAGAAAAATTGAATTTCATGAAGTTTTGACCAAGTTAAGGTGGTTAGACGTATGAGTATTTATATTTTTTAAAATTTGTAATAACAAATTCATAATTAATTATTTACTTAGAAAATTACAAAAAATATGCATCACATCTGGACATGAGTCCTCTACTTATATCTAAAATCTTATAAAAAGTATTATCATTTTATTGTGGTTAGGTGGTCAGAAAACACCTACTTATTTTTTCCCTGAAATTTAAGTACTACTGCATTGAAATTTCAAATTTTCACCAAATAGATTTTTATTTTTTTAAATAAACCTAGTAGTTTAGAAACTACATTCAATTTTCTACAGATTCTATTCTTACATATTTGTGAAATAATATAGATAAATTACTCAAATTTTTACGTCAAGTTTCCTAACTCTGATTTTGCTGAATTCTTTGCCACTTAAGGGCATGTTTTTTCCATGATGATCCTACACATACTCGTCTACATTTTCTTTCCTTTATCTGAGCTATCATTTTGATCATCTAAATCATATTCACAGGCTTTGTATGATTTAACTATGTCTTCATCAACCTTTACATTTGCACTTTCAATTAATTTTCTCAATCTCTTATTGTAGCACTAGTAGGCTTTATTTTTAGTAGAATATCCAAGAAAGATTCCTTCATCACTTCTAGCATCAAAATTCCCTATATCTTCATTTCTTTTGATATAGGATTTACTCTCAAATATTTGAAGTATCTAACAATAGGCTTATGATGATACCATATCTTATACGAAGTCTTACCAGTATCACCTTTGACATGTATCCGGTTGAGAGTGTAAATGACAGTACTCATAGCTTCTCTCTGGTAGATATGCAAAACATTTCCTTGTAGGATCATAGTCTTAACAACTTCTTGAATTGTCTTGTTCTTCCTTTCCACAACTCCATTTTGTTAAGGGGTCCGTGGGGTGGATAATTATCTCTTTATTCCATGCTCTTCAAAACAAGAATTAAACTCACTAGAAGTGAATTCACCACCTCTATCTAATCTCATATATTTAATCTTCAGACCTATCTCTGTCTCAAACATAGCCTTTAAAATCTTGAATTTCTCTAGAGCTTCAAAATCTTCCCTTAAGAAAGTAACCCACATCATTATAGAATAATCATCAATAAGTAACATGAAATACCTATATCCTTGTAAAATTCTAACTCTAGAAGGACCACACAAGTCAGTATGCACAAGCTCCAACAGTGCATTTGAACAACGCTATTTTCTCTGGAATGAAATTATAGTTTGCTTCCCTAACTAACATTCTTTGCATATGGCATTAGTAGGTTTTATCAACTTAGGAAGATTTGTCACTGCCTAAGTAGAACTTATCTTGATAATATTATCAAAGTTTACATGACACATTCTCCTATGCCACAACCAACTTTCATCAACTTGAGCAATTAGACAACTTTTACTAGAAACACTCAGGTGAAAGATATTACCTTTTGTTTTTGTACCATATGCAATCACATTTCTAGAACTCCCCAATATTCGACACTTTCCATCCTTGAATTGAAGATTGTATCCCTTGTCAACCATTTGTCCAACACTTAAGAGATTATGCTTTAAACCTTCCACATATAGAACATCATCAGTATTATGTTTACCATCAAGAGAAATGAATCCTCTACCATAGATTACACCAGCTTTGTCATCACCAAATATTAGAACACCACCATCATACTTTTCTAGGCTCACAAATTTACTTTTATCACCTATCATGTGATGGGAGCATCCACTATCAACCACCCATTCATCTTCTTCTTCAACTCTGGCAGCTAGAGCTTTCTTCACATTTATGCAATTAGAAAATTTAGTAGGTATTGGATCATTTTCCTTGATAGTAATAAATACCCATTCATCCTCACTTAAATTCCCTTTATCAGAGTCATCATCTATCACACCTTCATTAGTAGCATAATAACACTTTCTTTGGAATCTAGGCTTGTTAGGTTTTGGCTTAGGAACTCTTTCTAGAAACCTTGAGGCAAAATGACCTATCTTATTGCAAGAAAAACATTTAAGAGGAAATTTCCCTTTATACTTACTTTCTCCTTTGTCTTCTATCTTGACAATAAGTGCTTCAAGCTTGTTTATTTTTCTCTCTTCTTCTTCAATCTCTCTCATTTCTTGCTCATACTTGGACATTTTTCTAGAAGAAATTTCTCTTGGATCATATCTCTACTTATCTTTTCCATAGATAGTAGCTTTGAATGTAGATTCTTTCTTAGGAAGAGAATCACAAAACCCACTTAACTCAAAAGAAATAAGCTTACCAATCAACATATCTTTGGTTACATTTGTCACAGTCTAGATCCCCTTAATAGCAGTAGCTTTGGCTTTGTATGCAACAGGCAAGGATCTGAGCACTTTAGCAACAATCTCTAATTCTTCCAATGTTCCACAAGCACATATGATACTACAGAAAAGTTCATTCACTCTCTGCATAAAAGAAGTGGTGTTCTCATCTTCACCCATTCTCAACATTTCATATTTCCCTTTCAAGCTTTTCAGCTTAGCAATCTTCACATGGGTGTCACCTTCATACAAAGTTTCCAAATTTTTCCAGATCTCATAAGAAATCTTCAACACCATTACATTTGTCATCTCGGAGTCAATAGGAGTGCTCAACAATGCTTCCTTAGCCTGATATTATACTCAACTTCCTTAATCTCACCTACAGTAGAAGGACCATTCTATGGGATGATATATCTATTCTTTCTAATTGTCAAGTAAGGTTCACCAATGCATCTTAGATGACACTCCATTTGAGTCTCCCACAGAGAATAATTAGTTCCATAAAATCTCAAACTATCCTTATATGTCGCCATCCAGGATCACCTCAAGCTATTAAACTTCTTCCAAGGAACATACTCTGATACCAATTGTTGGAAATACAAGGGCAGACAATTGGGAGGGGGGGTGAATCTGTTGTCACAAAAAATATACTTATTAAATTTATTCTCATATATGATAAATAAACATGAAAGCATAAACCATCACCACATCAAAAACACACATAACACCAATATTTTTTACATGGAAACCCTGGTAGGGGAAAAACCATGGTGAAGGTTAATCCACAAGATTATACCCTGTTAAAAGTATAAAAGAATTATAAATGAGGAATGCACATGCATTCAAGCACACTGCCTAGAGCTCACTACTCAAATACAAAAAGGCTTACTGCCCAAAGGAACTCACTGTCTTGCAGAAACATTTGGATTACATCCAAAATATTTTGAACTGAGAAAATAGCATCTGCTAATGCCTGATTATAGTTCTGGTTAAGAAAATAAACATCTGATCACTCTTCTTCACACTTTACTTCTACCTTCAAATTATTAGAACATTATTCACACACAACATACTCCACACACCTCTACCTTCAAATGGTATAAACAATCAATCATATATATCCACAACTAAGGATAACATCATCTACATCTCGACTTTAACAAAATATAAAATGTGTACAAACTGTCGGCCCAAATGAATAAACAATTTATCAATTCACACCAAACAATGTTGGCCACAACATAGTAAGGACCCAAACCAACATCCTCGAACATGAAACACCTCAAACAATTATTCCTTGAAGATCCACAACACGCTACGTCACCGTGTTAGCCATGGTCATGAAAAACATGAACACACAGAAGAAAATCACCAATTGTGAGCACAACAATCAATGCAGACCAACAACATAGATAAAGCATGATCTAGAAACATCCAAAACCATCATGAATCACCATAGAAGCATCCACAACAACTCAAATTACTAGAATTACATCATCTTCTTTCAGGAACACCAACTAAAGCAATATAACAATTGTCAGAACATAGATACTCATAACTCAATCAAATCTTCATGCTAACCTATAAAAAATCAAGTGGATAAACTAGATATACTCTTCAACAAACCCTTCAATCCACAACTTCTTATCATCAATTTACTAAGCTAGTCATCAGTATGGTGGCAATACTGAACTTCACTGCATCACCGACAACGTGCAACTTGTTTTATTACAATTTTGTCAATATCCTCGACATATACAACCTTAAAGACATTAATTCCAATAGTGTTGACATCAATGAAAAATACATATCAACAAAATCCAACACCCCTTTGGGAATTATTACAAGAAAGATGGTTAAACAGTCTTGCAATTCCATTACTAGAAAATCATGGTCTATTTCAAGAAATAATGAACATTAACATCACTCATTTTGGTGTAAGTAATGTGTGTTTGAGTCCCAACCCATCTCAGGTAAGCTTCACTCAATTTTTAGTTGGAATGAATTATTCACCACTAACCCATCACATGTATGTTGCATGTAGTTTACAAATACTAATACAAATCACTTAACAAGTCAAAATATAGCATCATGATATGAGAAGATGTCTCCAAATGCTTTTCTTGGCATGTTTGATTGAGGTTGGGCTAGACCAACTCTACAAGTGCACCATTTTTTTGTTCTTTGGTTGTATACTATAAGATCATGTTTCTAATTGGGAATTCCAATGATAGTGACCTACAACTCTATAATTGTTTGGTTTGAACTAAAATTGTTTATCAATGTCAGTGAATTTCTATTTTATACAATGTGATTGTTATATGATATTATTGTGTGACTCACTCCAATTTGTTATATGCAAGGTAGATTTTAGTCCACTTATATTCTTTATGAATTTCAATGCATATCTATTATATACAATGTGATTGTTACACCCATCCTACTCATGCTACATATGATTAGTTGCTTTTAGTTCAATTCTTAATGCCTATCAATGTTTTTAGTTCAATCGGTCCAACCTCTTCATGGTGTGCCTAACTTAGTTGAACTTATTGTTTACTTGTATAATTATTGGATAGAATTTGTTTACTTTATGGATAAAAATAATTTTACAATTGGATATTAAGGGGCTCCACTATGGGCCCATTCAGGACTACTTCTATCCCCACTACTGGAGCCATACTATGTAATTATCTATTTTTTATTGTCATATAACCTACATACTCAAAATACATTCTATGTTGATAATCTAGCATTTCAAATTTCATGGGTGTCCTCTCTTCCTTTACCAAATATAATTTGAATAGTTGTAGGTACCCAACTACTCATAAAATGACTTAAGAAGACATTTCATATAGTCACTCAAATAGGTCTATTAGATAAGTATAAATTCAACAAGGATTGAAATCTGAATCAATTTGGTTTACAACAATTATTATGTTTATAATACCTAACTTGCCACATTGAAAATTACAACATATATAATATTGTAATAGATTCAAAGATAATTTATTATAGGATATTAAATTCCAAGGAACTCAATCTTATACAATATTTTAGAAAACACATGTACAAGGCTATTGACTTGATAATGTCTAATAACAAAGTACAATGAATCTCACACAACAATATAACAACAAAATATTACCACTCACTAAGCACTTCATAAAGAAATACTAGATATAATCTTTCCTTTTTTATATTAATAGGTCAATTCAATTTCATGTTTAGTTTAAGGATGAATATGTATTCTTATAAATTGTTAGAACATACTTAAAGTCTTATATAATATGTTTACATTAAAATCTAATTTTGGTTGAGTTGTTATATTATAAAAAGAATTAGAGATTGTCTCTACCATTGTAAAAGTTAACATGATTCCATGTATGGTCTCAAGATAATTTGTTTGGATTCACATCTTAAAAAATATTTTTTTCATTCGTATAATATTTGTATAGTAAATATTAGAATTATAGGTTGTCAAGGATGGCATAAGTAGAGAAAAGTATATGTCAAAGTGAAGTCACTATTTTAATTCAATCCATTCATATTTCCCATCCACCAATGGATAATATTATTTAACCAATATAAACAATTGAGGAAGAGCTTAGTGTAAAAAATGTTGGTAAGACATTTGGTTGCAAACAAGTTTGGTAATGGGGTTTTGTGAATGTATTCTTCTTGTATCCCATCAAAGGTTAAAATCTACTACTTAGGCATGTTTGTGCCATGATTTTTTATGCTTTGCAGATACATAATAATACATATACACACAAACAGACCCTAACAAGTGTCATACAAATATGCATTAATAAACTATAACAATTTTCATTTAATTTGAACTACACAGATTTTTTTACCAATTATAAGAATTCACTCTCCTTTTGTCAAACACTAAATTTCACCATTTTATGAATAAACCAATATTCAGTAAAATTGTAAAAAAAAAGCTACATTAAATTTATCCTAAGTGTTTCTAATGTCAAAAAATGATATGATTCAATTTATGAAACAGTAATTAGATTATATTGGTTAAATTTTAATTAATAGTAGTTAACACTCAAAACATAATTATAGTTGTATATTGTTGGATTTTGTGGTTGTGTTGCTGATATGTGGTTGTCATTGTGTCAACACTATTAGTATTGATGTATTGAAGGTTGTATATGTCGAGGATATTGAGAAAATTGTTAAAGAAAATGTTGCAGGTTGCTAGTGGAACAGTGAAGGTCATGAAGGCACCTGTCTTGCTCAGTACATTGAATATCATTTGCTGTGGATTAAAGGGTTTATTGTTGAGAGTATCTAGTTTATCCACTAGAAGTTTCAGAGGTCTGCATGCAGATTTGATCATGTTACAAATTGATGTGTTCTGACAATATTTCTATGGTTTCAGTTTGTGTACCTGATTGAAGTTTATGTGATTCTGGTAATTTCAATTGTTGTGGATGCTTCTCTGTTGGCTCTTGTTTCTTGTGGATGCTTCTAAATCATTCTCTATCTTTGTTGCATGTCTACATTGATTGGTGTGATCGTGGTTGGATATTTTTCTCATGTATGTTTGGGTTTCCATGTTCTTGGCCAACATGATGGTTGTAGCATGTTACGAATCCTTGGAGATTAAAATTTCAATGTTTTGTGTGCTTGAGGATATCATTTTAAGCCTTCATCATGTTGTAGCTGATAGTGTATAATTCACATTGAAAATTTATTTGTAAATTTGGGCCGACATT
Source organism: Sequoia sempervirens (assembly GCA_007258455.2). Classification (NCBI taxonomy): domain Eukaryota; kingdom Viridiplantae; phylum Streptophyta; class Pinopsida; order Cupressales; family Cupressaceae; genus Sequoia; species Sequoia sempervirens. The sequence goes on from VDFB02256132.1 coordinate 126,847,746, forward strand.
GTAAATATGTTTTATATTTTGGCTAACGAAGTTGTTGATGTAAATCTAGGTTGCAGATATGTAAGAGTGGTTGTTTGTGTGAAGTTAGTGTGTGTGAAGTGAGGAAGATCCAAAGAAAGTGCAAGTGTGCGAACAATGATCTAAAAATTTGATTGCAGAGTAAAGTGTGAAGAAGTATTTATGTGCTTAACCAGAACTATAATAAGGCTTGTGTAGAAGCTATTTTTTCAATTCATACCCTACAAATCTAATCCAAATTACTGTGTATTCTTTGTGTAGTGATCCCTCTTGTAATTGAGTAGTGACCTCTAGGCAATGTGTCTGAATGCATGTGCATTCCCATTATTCTTCTCTATACTTTTAACATGGTATAATATTGTGGACTAACATCCATCATGGCTTTTCCCCTAGCAGGGTTTCCACGTAAAATTTTTTGGTGTTCTTTGTGTTTCTTATGTGTTTATTGCTTATGGTTTATTGTTCATTCATCAAATCTGAAATTAAGTTAAGATAAGTTTGAAAATTCTAATTATTTTGTGACAACTAATTCACCCAGCCCTCTCAGTTGCCTGTCCTTGTTTTTCCAACAGTATATAAGGGTCTTCCCTTCTAGAGATGAATGAGTGAAAGCTTGAGTTGAATGTGAGGTATGCTTGGATGGATTATTCTAACAATCTAATAGGAATAAGGGAAAATTAGAGTTTGATGGCATACAAGGAAGGCATGGCAAGGTGGGTTGAAAGAGTAAAGGGTAGAGATGAATGTGTGGTATGTTTAGATGGGTGAATCCAATAGTCTAATGGGAATAAAGGAAAAGTATAGTTTGAAGATAATGCATGCAAAGATGGAAAAGTCTATAGCCAATAATTTTCTTTATACCTATCTATCTATTTTTGAAATAATTATTAGATAAACAATAATAGGCTAACCTAAATGGAATGCAAATTTTTCATGAAACTTTTTGATAGTTATCTAATTGACCTAATTAATATCACATATTGAAACAAATATTAAAACCTACACAATGATCATTTATTTGTGTAATGAAGAATAGTATAATTACAAAATTTATGTTTGTGCAATGAAGAACAAAATAATATAATTGCATGGTAGAATACCTTAAAAATTGAAACCAGTGAAACCATTTTCATATTTCAGAATAACAAACAAATATAAAAAAAATTTGCATATTTAATGTTTTTGTAATAAGGAATGTACAATAATAGAAGTGCATGGTAGAAAACCCTTGTAATGAGAACCAATGAAACCCTTTCTAGATTTCATAGTAACCAACAAACATTAAAAGAAAATTGTCTATTGAATTATTGTGCAAAGATGAACAAAATAATACAATTGAATGGTAGAATATCTTCGAAATGAAAACTACTAAAACCATTTTTATATTTCAAAATAAAAATATATATATAAAAAAATAAAATTATAAAGCTAATGTTTGTGCAATGAAGAACACAAGAATGTAAGTTTATAGTAGAGAACCCTCCAAATGAGAACCAATCAAACCCTTTTTGTATTTCATAGTAACAATCAAATATAGAAAACAAATTGTAGAGTGAATTATTGTGCAATGAATAACAGAATAATATAAGCGTAAGGAACAAAACCATTGAAATAAAAAGAACTAAAACCCTTTTCATATTTTATAATAATAAAAAACTATAAAAAGAAAATTGTAGAGTTAATGCTTGTGCAATAAAGAACACGAGAATATAAGTGCATGGAAAAAAACCCTCCAGATGAGAACTAGTCAAACCTTTTCCATATTTCATAGTAATAATCAAATATAGAAAAAAAATTGCAGATTGAATTATTATGTGATGAATAATAGAATAATATATTTATAAGGTAGAATTTAGTCAAATGAGAACCAATGAAACCCTTTTTATATTTTAGAATAACAAACTAATATAAAAAGACAATTGTGGACTAAATGTTTGTGCAATGAAGAAGAGAATAGTAGAAGTGCATGACACAAAACCATTGAAATGAAAAGAAATAAAACCCTTTTCATATTTCATACCAACCAAGAAATTTTCAAAGCACATTGCAGAGTGAATGTTTGTGAAATGAAGAACATAATAGTAGAAGTGTTGAAATGAACAAGACAACTAATACAAGGGTGAATCAATTTTAGAAAATTAAACCTTCAAAACCCTCTATAATAATTAGATCCACATGCATTCATTAAACCCTTATTTTGTTAGAATGATTAAACATGAAATACAGATAACAGAGATTGAAATCACAACACCATACACAAGAGAACACTAGATTTATGTGGAAAATACAATGAGGGAGAAAACCATGGTGAGGATTATCTCACAATATAAACAATGGCAAAATCATTACAAAAGGGCTCACTACCACAATAGGACACACTATCAAAAAAGACACAGTATGAGGCCCATTGCCATACAAAGAAATACAAGAAGATAGAAGAAGAATGTTACAAAGAGAACACTTCTCAATGCGATAAGGAATCCACCATAATTGCTCGCACACTCTCGCAGTCTTGCATGAATGATTTCAAATTTCTTCATCTCACTGCCTTGAGGAACCCTAACAATGAAATTCACACTACTCTTCTCAACTTTGCATCATACTCATTACAACACCATAACAATGCCATACATATTTATATCAATATCAACCTCAAAAACCTTCTCCAATGTCAACAACTAGTCTTTATACATACAAATTCAAAATATTTCAACACCAAAACATTTCCACAATGGATAGGAATGAAGGCGACCTACATGAATCCTTAATTAGGACCCAAATATATTAAACACACTTCAACATGCTTCTACAAGCCTCACATGTAGTGTTAAACACAAGGTTAACCAACACTCGTGCTAAAAACCATAATCATTAAGTACATGCTTCCTCAAATCAATCTCGGTATGTGCAGCATCATCATAGAAAAAATAGGCCCTTAAGTGGCCATAAAATTTAGAAAAAATAGAGTTAGGAAACTTGACGTAAAAATTTGAATAAGTTATCTATAATATTTCAAAAATATGTAAGAATATAATCTGTAGCAAATTGAATGTGTATACACCTAAAAATGGTTTAGAGAAATATCATTAATTAAATATGATTTATTTGATTAATTACCCTTAAATTCTTCTACTATTAAATAAATAGAAATATTTATTTATATAGTTCATCTTAAATTCTATCTTTATTCTATTATTTTCGTCTTAATTAAATAAAAAAAATTACTTTCTTTTATTTAATTATCATAATTAAATTCCTCTACTATTAAATAAATAGAAATATTTATTTATAGTTCATTCTCCTATTCTTTAATTTTAATTAAATATACAACTTCAATAGTTTGTGTTATTTAATTATCACATCATTCAAACTTAATTAATTAAACAAAGATTAAATACTTTGTTATTTAACTATCATATTCCTTCTATTTTATTTAATAAACAAATTCTATAGTTTGTTTTATTAAATTATTTATTCCCTTTTAACTAATTTGAATAAAATCATTAATTATTTAAATAAAGGCATAAAAGGAAAATTTCTCTATTCAATCACCAATAAAATTAGATTTTTCAAATCTAATTAATTCAACTGGCATTCACATGAAATCTTTGGAGAAAAACTTGCAGGAAATCCTCCCAATCCCATTTCCTCTGATTCTTTCTATTATCTGGCCTAATGTTTTCATGGGGAGAAACCATTCCCTTCATCAGCTCAAGCTTCTCAATCTCTCACCATTCAATTCTTTAGATTGAATCCAAGCCTTTGCTATGTTGCCCCTGTGTAAATGTCCTACCATGAAATCTATAAATACACCATTCTAAAGCATGAAAATGATATGAGAAAATCCCAATTGTGTGCAAAATTACTTTGCAGGAATAACAATAATAGAAATAGTTCTCAATAGCATCTTAGTTTTTACTGTAGCTTCTTTCAACAGGTTTCATGTCAGCATAGATTACAGGAGCATCATATCATCTAGAAATCATTATCAGTCATTAGATCATTGGATTTAGCATCATTCCATTCTCTAGATAGGCATTTTAACAGTCATAGTGCTTACCAAATCTGAGAGCCCTCTGTGATTTGATAAATATTTGGAGATAGGAAACAATGAGATGCTTTCAAGTTTTCTATGCTTTAAATTAGTTTAATTCATGTTAAATCTTGATATCATGTTTCATTAAGAATTTTTTTTAGTTGTTTTACTTATTACTTATTCCACACTTACATTTGTGTGCCCGCCATAGGGCTGAACCCCATGTTTTTAACAATTTTTCTGAAAAGTGTTTGTACAGGATATAGGCGTGTTTTCTTTTAGCACGATCAGAAGATTCTGCAGTGCATCTAACACAAACTATAGCACTTCTTACTATTTGAGCACTTCCAAAAAAAACTATAGCACTTTGGAAGACTGTTTTAGTGCTTCCACCAAAGGCTTATAAGCACAAACAAACAACTCATTCATTTTTTTTTAGTGCATTTGACGAATTCTATAGTGCTTCTATAAATTGATGTTTGGATCTGATGTGACCATGACTAGTAATTTCATCTTTTCAAGTAGCTTTAAAATAAATCAATCCTAGGATAGTCACTTAAGTTAAAATATATCAATCTAGGGTAGTCAGCAAACATTTCAATTTGGGATTAAAAATGAACACCATCTCTTTTTGTAAAACAATATCTTCACATAGATAGCAAATTGTTGTTTGGGCTCTAAAATTGAACAATTGATTATTGTGGTTGTGTGGTGATAGGCATATGCTCTACCCTTAACTGGGTGATCAAAATGCCAAACTCATCCTTTATTTTATGCATTTCAAGATTTGTTAAATCCTTTAGAAGACTTGTCGTAGTGGGAAAAAATACTCACCCTATGGGAACGACTTGAGTGGGAACAACCAAACCTAGGTTTTCCAACCCACTATAAAATAAAAGTAAATCTAGACAAATCCTCATTTATTGGAAGTGTGCAAGATAACCATCCCCAAAATATTTGTTCTAAAGATTGGGAGGTCTCCTAAGGGAGTTTATTGTTGTCCCTCCAAATGGAAACCCTATCTACAAACCATAGTGTAGTATCCAACTTGTCAGTTTTTGAACATTTTAGTACTCAATAGTGTCGAGGAAAGGAAGAATCTACCCCCAAGAAACTCACCATCTAATTTCCAAGGACCATTTTCTCATGGGATCAAGAAATCTAACCTTGAGTACGCGCCTACAAAAGAGAAAAACACGGGAACCCTCCAGGGGGTGACACATCTGTGTGAGTCAACACAATTTTAAGATGTGTGTTGATTGAGTATAACGATGACCTACTTTTCCTTAAGAGTGAGTCTATTTGAAGTGTCTTTTTGTCAAAAAAATTGTGAAAATCAAGAAGGATCTATTTGATCCTTGAACATACACTCACTATTTAGATCTTAGGACTTAAAAAAACTTGTTCTACAATTGCTTGATGTGTCTTTAAATCATTAAAATAGATAAAGATCATCCAAAAAGAACACAAAAGTTGACAAGTCAATCCATGAAAACTTATGATTAGGGATTGGAAATCCATAAACTTTGTTACAAAATCCCTTGCAAAAAGAGTCAAAAAACCAAAAAAACAACTTAGTCACAAGAAACTGTTTGAAAGAAGAAATTTTTTGTATCAAAATAGGAAAATATTACTTCACCATAGAACCTTCATCCATAGATTTCACAATTTTTCTAGAGGCTACATAGATGATTATGCCATAAAGCCCTTATATTCACAAGCATACTTTCAAAGAAAATCTCTTTCACAAAAACATAATCATAGTCAACCTATTCATCCATCTTCCATTCCACAACCATAAATAGAGTATTCTAATATGCTAAATCAATTCATACAATAGAGGAAACACTTGACACATTAGGTTTGTTATCAGAATTAGAAAAATTACCAACAAAATAACTCTATCAAAGTATCCCAGAATCAGTCCATTCATTGAGAAAAACCTAACAAAACACTAATAAATCTTGAAACAACGCATCCATAGTTTATTTTAGCACTTCTTCCCATTGTTTTAGCACATCAATAGTCTGTCATAAAACATCCATCAATGTCAGAAAAATACCAGAAACTTTAGCGCATACACTGTCTATCTTAGCGTATATACTCTATCTGTTAGTGCATACAGTGTCTGTTTTAGTGCTTACATAGTCTATTCTAGTGCATCTTACAAAAATCACAGCGCATCTGCACCCTATTAAAAAAAAATTACCAATGACAAAATACCAGAAACTTTAGTGCTTTTTCCCACTATTTTAGTGCATCTACACTATTTGACAACGCTTTCACTAGATCTTTTAGCGCATACAGTGTTTGTTTTAGCGCTTCTGCCTTCTATAATAGTGCATCTACAAGACTAGAAAATAGAGAGCTGTGTGAAACATCTGTCAGACTACAGACATCAAAAAATCAAGTTTTTAACAGTTAGAAACATTTTCCACAATCCTAAACAATTTCTTAAAACTTGAATCAAATAGAATCATACAAATCAAACCTTTTCAAATTGAACCTAGATCTTGCAAACTTTAAAAGTGTCCACAAATCAAAACACAAAATCTTGGTTATTAGGTAAAGTTTCTTCATTAGTATATTATCATTATACCATCACGAAACAAAACATAATAATCATATTTTAAACTTACTATCATTAATAGGATATATCATCCCATTTGACTTTGTTAAAAATCCATTTGATACTTATCCAAACACAGAACAAAGTTTAAAGAGAAAAAAATATTTGTATGCCTATTTTGATAAGGTTACAAAGTCAAAAACTTAATGAAAAATACATTGAAACACCAAACATAATGGTTGAAGAAAACCCCTTTTTTTTATGTCATCAAAGTGGTCCCAATGAGATAACCCAAAAAAATATCAACACAGTACAACAAGATCTAAATTTTCATAAATTCATGGAAAAGTTTTTTTTACAAGACATGGAAAAATACCTCTTGATGTTAGTAGAATTGGGTGCAAAACTTTTGAAATACTTTGACGTCAATCGACTGAAGGAAACAACTAAAGTTGTTGAAACTGAATCACCTAACACATAAAACACTGATCAAGTGGTTGTCTTAACATGTCAAATGCAGAACTTAGAAAAAAAAATTCAAGACATACAAAAAGCAACCACAAAGAAGTATTCATTACAGGACATTTGTCCTTATCCCTTTGATCTTAGTGTTGACATGATACACTTCCCTAGGCATTGTGAGCTCCCCAAATATGAAAAATACAATGGAAAAATAGATCCAATTGACCATGTAAGGGAATTCAGAACAATGAGTCTAGAGTTTGCACAGGAAGACACTTACCTAATGAGGTTGTTTCCTAGAAGTTTAGGAGCACACTGTATGGAATGGTTCTCCAAATTACAACTGGAGATTCAATCCTTTGAATAACTGGTCAATAGATTTATCACATAGTTCTCCTTCAACATTCAACATGATGTAACCATAAAATATTTATACAACACTAAAAAAAAGAAGGGAGAGACATTATTATCATTCTTAAAACATTAGCGAAAGTTGTTTTCTAGATATCCTCGATCTATTCCTGAAGAGGAAAATATTGAATTATTTATTGAAAACTTAAATGATGACATGAATTATAGACTAGATCTACAATGTCCCCCGAACTTTGAAAAGGTGATTGAGAATGGGCTTAAAATTGAAGAAGCCTTAGTCAAAAGAGGAGTGATTAAACATTACAATGACACATCAAACAACACAACTTTCTCAAATCACTATGGAAACAATGACAAGCCTAAATTTTGGCAGAAAAATAGAAATATTGGAAACAACGATACTACAACTGACATGCAAAATATAAAACTAGTATTCAATTTAACAACATCAAATGTGAAAAAAAATCAAAATGAAAACTAGAACAAAAATCAAGGTACCACTCAAAACAATAATTCAAATAATGGAGAATCTTGACTGCCACCATATCAAAGATAATCCAATAAATAGAGATTTACACCATTAGGACAAACTTTGGAATCAGCAATGAGAGAGCTTGTTGAAAATAGACTTATTATGCTACCAGAAGCAAGAAATTGGGAGCCAAAAGTGAAACCATCTTGCTGGAACGATGCTAACTATTGCAAGTTTCACAAAATAAAGGACATAAAACAAACGACTATATGCAATTAAAGCATCTAATTCAAGTGGGACCAATTGTCAAAAATATTGTTTGCCTAGTATTATACAAGAAGCTAACATATAACATACCCTTGGGATGTCCATGGATCCATGAGATGCAAGAAGTACCTTCAACATATCATCAATGTTTGAAATTTCATGTCAATGGATAAGAGGTCACAATTTCAGTAGACAACAATAATCCATAGACGTAACATGCTTAAGGAAAATCAAGACACACTAGTACCTCACAATAGAGAAGCTAGCACATCTGCTTCATCCAGTCATGAAAAGGAACTCAATTTTATATCCAAATGGGTCGAGAAGAAAGACCAAGTGAAGGAAACAATTGTTACTGACTCATCTATATCAAATAATGAAGATCCCCTGAACAGTCTATCACAACAATTTACAGATAAGATCTAGTTAAAGGACAAAGGCTTGGGAGAATATTCTCTTGAACAATCTTTATACCTTTCACAATTGCTAGCATCCCCAAAATCATATGGACAACCCACAAAAAACACACTCCAATTATCATAACCCATCACGATTTTGGATGAAAGGTTTGCAAAAGTAGAAACTCTAGAATTTGAATCAGAAGATAAGGCCATTCTCAATTGGCTATACAAGGATGAAGAAGCTTCAACATCAACAAATATTAGCATCAAAGCATATCAGTATGGAAAAGGAAATGCTATCTTAGAAAATTTGGGCTATGAAGGGCAAGGACCAATTGGCAAGAGAAAAGATGGTATTATAGAACCAATTCAACCTCTAACACTTTAGCCTAGGGACAAAACAAGATTAGGTTATATAGGGGAATTGAGAGAAGTAACTCAGAAAGTGGTAGAAAGGATTCTACAAATGAGGGATGGGTCTAAAACACATTCAAATGAATATGAATGGGATCATTTATCTGCAACAGCATACACTAACAAACAAATTGATGTCATCCAAGCATATACACCCACACAAGAGGAGGGAAAGAGCTCAAGAACTAGACCACTTGTTTTCGGATCAACAAATATCGATGACTCAAGCGAGGATGAATATACATCAAGTGGGATAGATGACTCAAAGGTGGGAAATATCATAGACCTTGACCTTCCCACTAACAACTTTGACCACTTGGCTATTGGAACACTTACGACCATCGACCTTACTCAAACTAATGATTTATTACCCTTGATCCATCCCGAACTAATTGACTGGGAACCCACTGAACCTATTAATATACCAGTCTTTTCAAATGATGAGTCCATCATAAAATTTCTTTGTAATGATGAACCCGATACAAGTTCTATCTATAACACTCATAATAGCACTTCAAATTAGGAGGGTGCCAAATATTCCACTTGTAAAACTGACAATAGAAAAAAAGGATCTAATGGTGAAAACCTTTCTGAGGCAGCATTAGATTGTGAAAAAGAGAAAATAAAGAACATATCTAATAGTGAAAAAATTTCTCAAGAACTGAAAGATGGAAGATTTGACACCCTTATGGAGCATTACCATGATAGATCATTAGTACTGGTAGAACCAACACAATCCATAAATCTTGGAACAACTAAAAAGGAAAAGATTTTGCATCTGGCAGCATCTATGATAGAACAGGAGAAGCCCACATTCACAAAATTCTTTGAAGAGCGACATATCAATTTTTCTTGGTCCTATTCTAACATGCCAAGATTAGATCCAAATCTCCTAATGTATCATCTATCTCTACCATTCAGAGTCAAACCAGTAAAGCAAAAATTGAGAAAAAATGCATCCCCACATCGCCCTAATGGTAAAAGCTGAGCTGAAGAATTTGTTGGATGCAGGGTTCATTAGGCCCATAGATTATTCTAAGTGGATCTCCAATATTGTTCATGTGTCTAAACTAGATAATAGCATCAGGATATGCACAAATTTCAAAGATCTAAATAAGGTATACCCAAAAGATTATTTTCCTCTACTGACCATTGACATCATTGTGGATCTAACAACATACCATGCTATGTTGTCATTAATGGATGGTTTCTCAGGGTACAACCAGATAAAGATAACACCTGAAGATCAGGAAAATACAACATTCACTTGTCCATGGGGTACATTCTGTTGGAATGTCATGCCCTTCACGTTGAAAAATGCAGGTGCAACATATCAGTGAGCGATGACCACTATCTTTCATGACATGATGCATACTTTCATGGAAGATTATGTGGATGGAATCTTATCAAAATTAGACACACAAGAAGGACATTTAGAGATCCTCGGAAAAATATTTAATAGACTGGAGAAATTCAATGTCAAGTTGAATCCCAAGAAATGTGTGTTTGGGGTAACATCAACAAAACTCCTTGGATACATAGTGTCAGAGAAATGAATCAAAGTGGATCTAGCTAAGGTCAAAGCAATAATGGAGATTTTTCCACCTAAAAATATCAGTCAATTGCAGTCTCTACAAGGCAGACTACATTCCATCAGGAGATTTATCTCCCAATTGGTAGAGAAAATCCATCCATTCAATAATCTACTTCATAAGAATGTTTCATTCAAGTGGGATCATAACTGCAAAACAAATTTTAACCAAATAAAGCAATATTTGATGTCGCATCCAATAGTCATGCCACCTGTAGCAGAAAGACCATTGTTACTATATATCACAACCATAGACATTTCTTTAGGAGCTCTCGTAGCACAAGAATATTCTTAAGGAAAAGAACAATCTATTTATTACATCAACATGACTCTCAATGGTTATGAAGTAAATTACACATTCATAGAAAAAGCTTATTTGGTAGTGGTATTTGCAGCCTAGTAGTTGCAACACTACATGTTGACTCATACAATTAGACTCATTACAAAAATAGATCCATAAAATACCTAATCAACAAAGCTTCTCTAACAAGGAGACTAGCAAAATGGGTTATGATATTAAGTGAGTTTGACATCCAGTATATAGACTAGAAATCCATCAAAGGATAGGTGATAGCTGATCAATTATTTGAAGATACGTTACAGGATAATCATCCAATGAATATTGAATTTTTGGATGCAGACATTTTGAATATTACCACACAATAATGGAGAAATTATTTTGATGGCTCATTCACACAAAGGGGGTCTAGTGTGGGAATTCTATTAGTTACACCTCAAGGACACACCATTCCAAGGTCTTATAGACTAATGTTTCCATGTACCAATAATGTGGCTGAGTATGAGGAATTGATTATCGGCATCAAGGTGGCTATTGAATGAAACATCACAAAAATACAAGTATATGGAGACTCACAACTTGTCATCTATCAGGTAAATGATGAGTATCAGACAAAGGATGAAAAACTCATGCCATATGAGAAAATGATAGATGATCTTAAAAATTACTTTATGGAGATCAAGTTTGAACAGATACCAAGGAAAAAGAACAAAGTTGTGGATGCCATGGCGATGATTGCTTCTCTTTTGCAATTAATAGAAAAGAAATGTTGTTATGAGTTTATGGTAGAACAAGTATCTAACCCGACCTATGACAATCTTGAATCACAAATCATATGCCAAATAATCGACGTTCAAAACTCAATATATGAAGAGATCTATACTTACCTCAAGGATAATATCCTTCCTCCTGATCTTTCTAGAAACCAAAAGCGTAACTTCATCTACCAATCCACTCGACATACATTGATTGCTGATAACCTTTACCGTCGAGGTCTAGCTGGTACTCTTCTTCAATGTTTAGAACACAACAAATCTGAATCAACCTTACATGAGGTTCATGAAGGTATTTGTGGAACTCTTTCAAGTGGACCAACCCTAGCAAAGAAACTCCTCTAAATGGGGTATTACTGGCTGAAGATGGAAAAGGAGTCTTATCAATTTGCTAAGAAATTCTAGAAATGTTAGATACATGGTAATCTAATCCATGCACTAGCATAGGAGTTGCACCCTTTCACATAAACATGGCCCTTTTTCTAATGGGGACATGACCTAGTAGGTAAGATAAACCCGTCTTCATCCAATGGACACAAGTTCATAATCATAGCAATAGAATACTTTACCAAATGGATAGAAGAGGTTCCTTTGACAATACTCACTAGAAAGTAGATTTCGTCTTTCATATTGAACTACATAATCTATCAGTATGGCTGTTACCTAATTTTTAGCTTTCAGCTAAAATCAGGTAACCTAGTGTTTGTGCTTTTCATGTTATTCAAACATTTAAAGATAAACCATAAAATTGCTAGTTTCAATATGCAAGGAGTGATTGTTAAGTAAATAAGATTACATTTTGTCATTTCAATGGTGCATTACAACAAACAAGAAAGAGAATCATGTATTCAAATGTAATTTTTATTTTATTGATAATTGTATACACCTAAAAGTGGTCACATCACAATAGTCTGGTAATTAATTAAATATTTGTAATATTTAATTAAATCTCTGAATTCAATCTACGTATAAATAAATCTAAATAATTTATTTATATTGTTCATTCTTTCATTTTGATTAAATAAATAAGTTTATTTAATCACTTTTCTTATCCATTTGTTAATTAATTAAATAAACATTATGATTTATTTATATTAATTATCATATAATCTTGGCTTGAATATTTTATTCAAATAAAGATTAAGTATTCTTCTATTCTAGAAATATTCTAATATTCCATTTACAATTAAATATTCCAAATATTTGATTAATCCTCTAAATTCCATTCACAATTAAATATTCCAAATATTTAATTAAATCTTCTAATGTTTATTCAAATCAAATATTTCAAAAATCTTTTAATCCTCAAAACTCACACAAAATTAAATAAATTTATTTATTTATTTAATTTGGAATTATCTGCAACAACTGTGAAACAACTTCAAAACAGAAAATTAATTTCTTTGTTTTTGAGAAAAGTTGTTATCGTGGGTTGAAGACAAACCTCCATTCTTCTCTCCAACCTCCCAACATCTTCCATCTTCCTCTCAACCTCTCCATCTCTTACCATTCAAATTTACCAGACAATCTCATAGCCATTGATCTTTTCCAGCCAGGCTCTTGCCTGTAAAAATCTATAAAAATGACTGTTAGGTCTTTGAAAATAGAGAAGATTTCATATAGGAAAACTATAGTCAATCGGCCTTCTAGCATCCATAGCATTCTAGAATCATAGCATAGCATAGCTTAGCATATTAGCAATTCATATCATGGTTTATCATCTCTAAATCATAGCCTCAATAGCATTCATAATCCACAGCCCCTGTGCATAATCTACAGCCCCTGTGCATAATCTACATATCAACATTTCACTCCACCAGCATATAGGATAGAGAAGTACTCTCCCTTTGCATACTCGTTTTGCAGGTTGCCATTCTGAGAAGCTTTGCTTACACAATCTGAAAGTAGCAGCTTCAAGAGAATTACTGGAGATAGAGGACAATGGAACGATTCTTAAGAAGCTCTGTTTGAATTCTTTAATTTCATATTTTATTTAGCTTTCTTTAGTTTAATGTTGCATTGGTGTGTTTTTATTAGCTCATTTTGATACTAACATTTCCCGCACACAATAATCATTAAGGTACATGTCCCTCACAAGCCAAGGGAATAGCTTTCTTATTCAATGAAAATATGAAACAACTCATACATGAATAAGTAGAATGAAACAAGGCAATGTGCATGTAAGAATGGAACCAGTCATTGCCTTTGAATGACTGGTTACAAGTTGCCTATTGTCATGTTGCTACTGCCTCGAACCACTTGTGTCCCTCCCAGTTGCAGAGTGCTCCTCACCTTGCATCTAAAGAAAACATGATGTTAGAGTAAAGCTCCAAGCAATGAAAGATTCAATCCTTACATACACACCTACCTATGCATGTATAAACTGATCCACAAGTGCACTAAACAAAAAAATTCTACATATGCATTTATTTTCTAACTATTTGCTTCATGTGCAGATTTTGGATAAGTCTGGTTACTATTTTGATTCAAAAAATACATGTGGGGTAAACGTGGCTCCCACAAGGGCAGATCTCAACATGATTTGAAAGAAACGAAAATCAAGCAACTTGATCAAATATTTATCTATTATCAATGCATTAAATCAATATGGAATCACACCAATTGATCAACTTGCATTATCAGATTCAAAAGATGCAACATACTATGCCGATATGTCTTTCAATCTTCTTAAGTGGACCCTTGATCCATTTTATGAAAAGAAGTGATTTTGGAGATGCATCAAGTGTCTTCATAGATGCATCAAGTTCAATTATGCATCTTCTAAACAATGAGGAAGGATTTCAAGTTGTTTTCAAGCCCCTCACTGTAACCATACGGGATAGTCACATACCACATAGGAAAGTGAGCTGTTAGGTCACCCACATATGTGATAGGTGGTTGTCCAATAAAGTTACAATGAGGAAACTGTGTGTATTTATTTCACATAATAGAAACAAGAGCAATGGCTAAATCAATGTCATGGTACAAGTGCATAAAGACAACAATCAATGTATGATATGAGACATCCATGAAGGTTAGGACAACAATAGTGAATGAGGCAACACAGGCTGATCAAAGGATTTTGGGGTAATAAAGAAAGGCAATAGAACTCCAATTTCCCATGCATAAGTGAATGGCACTAATGTCATAAAAAGGAATGCCAAGAGAAAAGCTCAAGTTGCACAAGGCTTTATTCAAGGCCTTCTCAACCAAACATTAGACAAACAGGAGCAAATGGGATTTAGGGTAAGTCAACAGTTCAATGCATAAATAATGGGCAGTGCATCAACAAAGTAAGTATGATACTGGGGTAGTAGTTGTGGAGCAACCACATCATGTAGAACAAAGAGTATTAAGTCCTCGCAGTGCTCCTATAGCAGTGGAATATGGGTGTTGGGACTAAATACTTTCAATGAACATTAATGATGGTTTCCAATGGTACACTTACTTGATGGAGGTCACTATCTTGATGCAAGAAGAGGAAACATATGCTCTATTTTGAAAGACTCTTTGACTTTCATGGCGATAGAAAGGAAGCGTACATTATGAGGAGATGTTGGCAACCAGTCAATGTTGTTGGTTTGTTTTGGATTGCATGTTCTATGCATCATAACCTTGTATGATAATTGGAGCAACAGTTCAATCCAGAGGAACATGAGGTGTCATTGTTAACATAGGCATTAAATATCATGCTTTCAGAAATAAGTGATTGACGAGCAGAGATAAATCAAAGATAGTGACCTTCCAACTTTGAAGCATCATTAAACGATAGTGACATTGTACCAATAGAATACTCGAGCTATATGATCTCACGAATTAGAACAACAACAATGCATACCGACCTCATGCTACAAAACATCAATATGCAATGTAAGTATATGGTAGTCTTGTCTAAGAAAAAGTGAGAAGGTGCATGATCATGAAAATTACTTCCACTTTATTGTGCATTACATGAAAGGAAAATAAGCTTCAACCTTCAACCTTTGTCATCATTGAAGTAGATGATGACAACTTATAGATGGAATAAGCATGGGATATGGAAGCACTGGAATAACCTTCAACCTTCAAGTAGTGATACGTGCAGAGTTTTTCCATTCAAACTTCGTGTCAAGCTTCATACAAGCTTCTCATGGCAGCTGTCAAATAGGAGAGCAACAAAAAAAAGAAGAAAATGAAGCAAAGGTTCATCAAAATGCTTCATAGCCACAACTTGTGAGTCTAAAATAGCCTCAAAAGTGTGATGAAATGTATATTTAATGCAAGAAGACACATTTACCTGCGTTCCCATGTCATTTTCATGCAAATAATGTCAAGAATCAACTAAAAACTAGTAGGGGCATCATTTTTCCTATGTTTCCCAAACCCTCATGGTGGTTGATCAACATTCTCTAGAACATGCGAAGACCAAATGATGATGTTTTTCATCATTTTGGGCATTATCATTAGGGTTTCACCTTTTCTTTTTTGAAATTTCATTGGGATTTTATTCCTTTCTTTTAAAAAAAATTAAAACACATGATAAATGTGATGGATCCAAAACATGTGTTCCCCCTTAGGCATTTTATTCCTTAAAAAATTTCCCACTTTTAAACTTTCTTAAGTCTACGCTTTATATCATACGTTATCACTTAGGCATTTTATGCCTTAAGGATTTCTTCCCTTTATTTTAACTTTGCTAAGTCATCAATTTTCAAATGGAGTGTGCCATGCAACATGATATTCCTTTGATTGTTACCTCAACATCACATGACTTGGAATATGCTTTCCAAGAGACTTGGAGGTCGACCATATGGGCAAAGTGTTGTTGATGATTATAATGCCTTTGCAAACATGTGTCTTACCATGTGTGTCCAAGAATGTTGAGTAAGGTAGGATGGTATAGTCAAATTCCTTAGAAGTTTTTTGAAGGCTTTTAGCTATGCCATTGTATGTTACATTTGTTGTCAGTTTTTGAAAATAGCTATAAGTGATTTGAAAATCATTTTCAAATGCAAATGTAATACATTTTAAATGGTGGGGCCCTTTAAATTGAGCTTAATTGTAAAGTGATTTGCTAAGTGGTGTTTTATAAACCACTTAAAAAATCACTATATTTATGCATTAAAAGGCCATGTGCTTTCAAAAAACACACATATTGCATGATAGGGATATGGTCAAATGTTGTAATTGGACCATGATGATTTGCAGAGGTGTGGGAAGTGTGAGATGTAGTTTGGAGTAATTTTGGTGGGAATGAGGCTAGCTAGAAGCAATTTTTTTCACACTTTAGGGATGGCTATTAACTTAGCTTGTTTTTCTCCATGTAGAGGACATTTTGGAGACTTCTAGAAGGTTCTTTTGGGGCCATTTCTGTTTTATTTGAGTAGAATCTTCTAGAAGCACTTGTGTGGGGGTTTTGGATGTTTTTGGCTTAAATATGTTGTTTAAGTCATTTTGGAGGAGTTCTTTCTTTTTCAGCAGGAGGATAGCTTACTCTCTTGGAGTTATTTTTCATGAAGCTACATTGTAACTTAGACAGACCTAATATATAGTAAGTACTTTGATTTAATATATTGGAGCATTTTTACCTTTTCTCTTCATGTTTTGTGGTGTGTCATTAATGGTTGATCAATCTGTTTTGTGAAAATTCATTTTCCTTACAAACTTGTCCCATGTTTCATGCATCCATTTGATAGAAAATGCATGTTTACAAGTTATAAACTATGTTGTTTAATGTTGTTATTGATTGTGAAGTATATTTTTCCTTTTGGAAACACTATTACATACCTCTTTATAAATTATTGATGTGAACTACATTTGATAGGGAGTTGTGTGAGTTAGCTTTGAGATATTAATTTGAATGTGTAAAGATATTACCAGGTCTAGGTTGTTTTGGTGTATCACCCTAGTTTCTTTCCAACATTAGGTTTATTTCATGCAACTCTTACCCTTATCTTAGAAATTCAATAGTTAGGTTACATCAAACAGGGAAGCCGACCCATAATCCATAGGTCTGCTTCCAACCAGGTTACCCACAACCTGAAAACAGTCCCATGTTGGTCCAAATCTACTAAGTGCAATTAAAAGCTTAGCAAATAGGGTGTAGATTTGGTGTTCTACCAATTTTGGCATTCTAGTTGGGAGCTCTAGTAATTTCATACTAGAAAAACACATCATTTGTTGGTTTTGATATGCTACTAGCAATATTTTTATCCTTTTAAAGGTCACACCAGCATATCTGGCAGCTCCGAAGGTGAAATTTATGATAGATCAGTGTTGTAACAACTTATGAAATGAATTCAGACAAGGGGAAACTCTATCCCATTGGATTATTTGAAGCTTTCACCACCCCATAGGAGAGGCAGACCAACAAGGCTGTTGTTTCATCAACAAAAATAGTTTCAACTCCACCAGCAGTGAAATTTTTCAGCCCAGTAATACAACAAAACTTGGTGCCAAACATGGTTGTTCCAAGAAACCAAGTTTTTGTGCCATTCAATGGTGGCAGCCCACTTCAATTATCCCAACATGATGATATTATAGTGGATACTCTCAAGAGTGTGCCATATTTTTCAGGTGAAGATCAAACTACACTAGTTGAACATATTAAGGACATCTCAAATTTGCGCTCGGTGCATCATATAACTTAGGAAAATGTTGCCTTGAGGTTGTTAGTGGCATTTTTTAGAGGTAAAGTAGTCCAATGGTTCAGGAGTTTGGTGGTCAATTCCATTCAAACATGGGATGAATTGGGAGAGGTACTCTATAAGCATTTTGAATACAAGTATGATAATTTGTCATTGGTGGAGCAGCTGACTCACATTAAATGGGCTCCTCACAAATGGATGATGGATTTCAATTTCCATTTCCAAAGAACATGGGATAGAATTTCGGGCACTACAAGGCCTCCAGCTAAGTATGCATTTCTCTATTTTTTGAGAGCTTTAAATAGTGAGGTTGTTGTTTTAATACAATCTATGGGAAAAAATACTTTACTAGTAGCTTATGATATAGCTGTAAGAGCATAAAATAGCCTGATACAAGTTGGAAGGATTGCCCCTAGGCAACCTATGCCCTTTTTTCCCTGATATTCAGCCTCCTACAACTTTTCCTACACCTCAATTAGCACCTTTACCAACTGTTGTTAACATAGAAATTGTTGCCCAAGGACCATCTCAGGAGTTGTAGGAAATTAAAAGCAGCCAATAGAAGATTGAAATTTGCTTCAAACCTTTGGAAATGAACTTGTAACCCTAAAAAAGTAGCAATTTCAAGGTTTCAAGCCTTGACTGCCTCAAAATCAAGGCCAAGGACAACAATTTCAAGCTAACACGCAACAATATCAAGGAAATTTTCAAGGTGAATGACAAATTTTCAATCTGAGGCCTTTTCATCCATATAATCCAATTCCAATCAGTGCAACTAGAGATATGGTACATGTTCAAAACAACCTTGCAATAGAGTATGAGTGGTTCTATCCTTGCAACCAGGCCCATAATCAGACTACATGTTTAAATGGTGTCATCAATCAAGCATTGATGGTTCAAAATGTCTCAAGTGTGTAGGATGTGCCTAATGGTGAATCATCCCAACAACAAGAGCTCCTTGCAAGTGACACAACTCTCCTGAATTGGAAAGGAGAGGAGTTTTGTGGAGTAAACAGTGATATCTCTCCGATAGCAGCCAACACCCAAGCCAAAAAGAGAGCCCTCAAGATTGGACGAGCAACAAATAAAGATAAAGAAATCGTTGGACCTTCCAATCCTCATATAACACACATTTTGTAGAAAAAATCACAAGGCATCGGCAGTGGACAACTTGGGAATCAACCCCAACCAACCCAATTGTAGACAAACCCTGCTGCTGCAAAGACCCATCAAAAGGTAAATGTTGTCACACCCTTCAACATTATTGAATCCATGAAAAAGATGAATGTGAATATGTCAATGTCAGATTCCCTATCTATTCCTTGTCAAAAGGACTTGTTGCAATCTGCGTTAGCTAAAGTAGGTGTTTCAAATGATATACCATCAGGTTAACCCAAGGTTGTCTTGACTAATACACCTCAAGAAAATAGTAAACAACCAAGTAAGGATGTCAAGCCACCCCCATTTTATGTGTCCTTGATAATAGGAGATAAATTAGTTCACAATTGCATGGTGGATTTAGGGGAAAGTAGTTTTGTCATGCCCAAACAGATTGCTGATAAGTTAGGACTGAAGTATCAACCTCTTGAGAAGCAATTAGATGGGACAACCATCAATACTATAGGTGTTATCAAGGGTTTAAGCCTTACCCTACACGCTTTCCCCAATTTCTCCATTCCCCAAGACATCTCTGTTATTGACTTACCTCCACATTTTGCTTTATGTCTATCAAGGGATTTCATTGTCAAGATAGGAGGTTATTTGTCATCAAATTGGTCCCATATGGTGTTTAGAACAAGATATGGGACTAAATTAATCATAAAATCTGAGTAACTTGCTAAGGATAACATTGAACCATATGTTCCAAGTGTTTTTAATGCTAATTGTGCTATTTTTAGTGATGATGAACTTGCTACTACTCAAGAGCTACAAGAAGAAAGTATACCAGATGCACTACTAAGTGAGTGGGCAGCAGAGAATATTATTAATAGCCCAAATGATAACATTGAGGAAACTAGTTTGGGTGTTTATGTGTTGCACGAACCTAATTCAATGATTCCAAACTTCGAAAAGGAGGTGGGACAACAACCAGATCAGCAAGGCAGAGTATGGAAGATGTTCTTTGACGGTTCTCGAAGCAAGAATGGTGCTGGTGGGGGTGCAATGCTTGTGTCCCCACAAGGTGACAAATACTACTTTTCTTTTAGATTTTCTTTATCTTGTACTAAAAAAACTATTGAATATGAAGGTATGATTCAAGGCTTGGAATGGGCATGAAAAAGAGGAATTGGTTGCTTGCAAGTGCATGGTGACAGTGAATTGATCGTCAATCAAATGAGAGGTCTGCATGTCACTAAGAATGATGTCTTAAAATCCTACAAACACAAGGTGTGGGATATGATAGAAGAGTTTGATGCTTTCAATCTGATTTCTATTCCTAGGGATCAGGATAAGCATGTTGATAGATTGGTTGCTATAGGTGCTCAAGTTGATATTCCAAGTGAAATTAGGAAGGAAAACTTGTAGCCATATGTTAAAATAGTTATCAGACCTTCTATTCTGGATAATGACGTTCATTGGCAAGTCTTTGAAAGTGATGAACAGGTTTTGAGCTTCATGCTGTAAGAAGATGAATTTGCAACAGTCAACCAAGAGAAGCTCAAACAATAATATGATGATCAGATCATCCAATTGAATTCCAACAAATTTCCCAAGCGTCTAGTCACCTTGGAATCCATTTTCAACATAGATGACCAGCTAAAAAGGAGTAAAACTAGCATGCAAGTCAAAGAAGAACAATATGAGGAGCTTGAAATCTTCAAAGGTAAGCTCCTCAAAGTAGGAAAAAATTGTTCACCTGTAGATAGGCAAGCTTTCATTTCCCTCTGTCAAGAGTTCCAAGATGTATTTGCATCGGAATATTCTAATTTAAAGGGTTTTGATCCCCAAGTTTCCCAACATACCATTGATCTTGAGCCAAATTCCAAACCTATTAGGTAGAAATAGAGGCCTTTAAACCCCAAACTTGAGCATCTTATGGTCAAAGAGTTGACCAAACTATTTGAGGGAGACATTTTTCCAATCAAACATACTTCATGGGTCTCTAACCTCATCCTAGTTAGAAAGAAAAATGGTGAAATTAGGTTGTGTGTTAACTTTAGAGACCTAAATAAAGCCTCATTAAAAGATCATTATCCGCTGCCCTCAATGGAGTAGATTCTGCAAATTGTAGATAGTTTAGAGAGATTCTCATTACTTGATGGTTATTCAGGTTATAACCAAGTTTTAGTCAAAGAAGAGGACTAGTACAAAACTTCCTTCACCACAAAATGGGGCACCATGGCTTATAAAAGGATTCCTCTTGGCCTCTCTAATGCTGGTGCCATGTTTCATAGGGCAATGGACAAGGCATTTAAAGGTTTGATTCACAAACTGGTACTTATTTACCTTGATGATGTAACTATGTTTTCAAAGAAGGTTGATGGACACCTTGCACATTTGAAACAAGTATTTGAGAGGTGTAGGGAGTATGGTATATCCGTCAACCCCAAGAAATGTATCATTCTTGTCCATGAAGGAAAGCTTTTAGGACATATTGTGTCAAAAAAGGGGATCACCATTGATCCAGAAAGAGTAAGTTCCATTTTGGATCTGCCCTTGCCCAACCATAAAAATGGGCTGCAAAGTTTTATTGGCAGAATCAATTTCATCAGAAGGTTTATTCCTAACATTTCCAATCTGCTAAAACCACTAACTACAATGTTAAAAAAGAATGCGAGTTTCAGCTAGACCAAGGAGGCCAAGCACAGTTTTGAATTCATAAAGGAAGCTTTATCAGTAGCCCCTACTTTGGTAAACCCAAACTTCTCAAAAGATTTCATTTTATATGCTTTTGGCGGCATTGATATAATTTCTGCAATACTAGTACAACAAAATGATGCTGGCCTAGAACAACCAATTGCCTTTTTTAGCCAATGATTAGAGGAGTATGAACAAAGATATACTTTTGTAGAGAAACATGTACTTACTACCATCAGAAGCTTGAAGAAGTTCAAACCCCTTATTCCTAACAAGGTGCATTTAATGGTTGCTCACTTGAGTGTGAAGGAATTCATGCTAAGCAGGGATCTAAATGATAAGAGGGCAGGCTGGATTACAAAGGTTATGGAGTATGACGTTGACATCAAGATAACAAAGCTTGTTAGGGGTAAAGGATTATGTGAATAGCTAGCTACAAAGGCTGGAAATGAAGGAAATGTAGAAATAGAGAAAGTTTTGGTTGCTGATAATGGGCTTGAAGCAGATGCAACTACAACAAATGCAGGATGGGTGCAAGATATGACTCAATTTTTTTAAACTGGTGAGTGTCCACTAGGTTTAGATAAATCCAAATAGAGGAATTTCATACTACAATCTATTCCTTATGTTCTGATAGGCAACATTCTTTTTAGAAAGGACATTAATGGTGTCCTCCTGAGATGCATTGATCAACATCAAGTTGATAAAGTACTTCATGAGTTCCATGATGGAACTGCAGGGGGTGATTTTTCCCCAAGAACAATTGTATGGAAAGTAATGAGAGTTGGCTATTATTGGCCAAGCTTGTTCAAAGGTTCCCATGCTTGGGCTAGGAAGTGTGTAAAATGTGCCATTTTTATAGGCAAAGAGAGGCTGTCAGCATTACCATTGCAGCCTATTCAAGTAGAGCAGCCCTTCATGAGATGGGGCATTGATTTTATAGGTTCCATTAACCCACCTTCAAGTACAGGTCATAGGTGGGTACTTACTGCAACCGATTATTTCGCAGGATGGACTGAAGCGGTGGCTTTGAAAGAAGCCAATGAAAGTGTTGTTTTAAATTTTTATGATGATTTGGTAACCAGATTTGGGGTACCTAATTCAATCATTTCTGATAATGCTTTTGCATTTTTTAGGTTAATAGTAAGTGACTAGGCTATAAAAAATGGCATCCATCTGAATACCTCATCAAATTATTACCCTCAAGGTAATGGTTTGGCTGAGTCAACCAATAAAAACCTGATCAGGATCATCAAAAGGATTTTGGAAGATAACTAAAGAACTTGGCATAACAAGTCAGAATATTCCTTTTGGGAAAATAGGATAACTCCAAAAAATTCGATTGCAAACTCCCCTTATGTACTGGTACATGGTAAAGAGGCAAGGTTGCCTTTACCAGTTGAGCTTCCAACCCTTGATATAATGAACTAGCTTAAAGTGTTTGAAGAGGAGGACCCAATGACTATCCAATATGTATAGCTCATGGAGCTGGATGAAGCCATAGGTAGAGCCATGAAAACAATGGAGTTGCATCAACTCCAAACCAAGAGGGTGTTTGATAAAAGAGAAACACCCAGGGTGCTCAAAGAGGGAGATGTTCTAAAATGGGATGAATTGAAGAGTAGGCCTAGAAATCATCCCGAGTTTGATAGCATGTGGAGTGGCTCATTTGTCATTACAGCATGCAAAGAGCACAATGCTTTCCAATTGTCATCAATGGATGGAGAAGCTCTACCTATCCCAGTCAATGGGATACACCTCAAACTCTATTTTGAGGTATTATCTAAAACTACTCTTGTACATATATTAGAGTAGATTCTATTTCCTCTAAGTATTGATGCACATTAGTTAGGTTTTCTATTTTTCCCTAAGTGTTGTTCTACACAGTTGGGTGGTAGTTTTCCTTTTGCATTGTTGTTTTCCTTGGTTTTCAAAGTGTTTCTTCCTAGTTTTATGAGTTACAGTGATTTTCAATGTTGTTTTCAAGTAGTGTCAGTTTTCTAAATGACTCTGTGCCCAATGGATAACATAAAACACAATTGGTCTCATGTTTAGCAAGAAAACAGATAGCATATTTCACCAAAAATGTTACCTGATTTTTAGCTTTCAACTGAAATTAGGTAACCTAGTGTTTGTTATTTTAATGTTGTTTAAACATTTAAAGATAAACCATAAAACTGCTAGTTTCAATATGCAGGAAGGAGTGATTGTTAAGTAAATTAGATTACATTTTATCATTTCAATGGCACATTACAACAAACAAGAATGAGAATCATGTATTCAAATGTAATTTCTTTTATTGATAATCATTAAGGTACATGTCCCTCACAACCCAATGGAATAGCTATCTTATTCAATGAAAATATGAAACAACTCATACATGAATAAGTAGAATGAAACAAGAGAATGTGCATGTAAGAATGGAACCAATCATTTTCTATGAATGACTGGTTACCAGTCACCCATGTCATGTTGCTATTTCCTCGAACCACTTGTGTCCCTCCCAGCTCCATAGTGCTCCTCACCCTACATCTGAAGAAAACATGATGTTAGAGCAAAGCTCCAAGCAATGAAAGATTCAATCCTTACATACACACCTAACTATGCATGTATAAATTGATCCATAAGTGCATTAAAAAAAAACATTCTACATATGCATTTATTTTCAAACTGTTTGCTTCATGTGTAGATTTAGGACAAGTCTGGTTACTATTCTGATTCAAAAAAATAAAGCATGTGGGGTAAATGTTGCTCCCACAAGGGTAGAGCTCAACATGCTTTGAAAGAAAGGAAAATCAAGCAACTTGATCAAAGATTTATCTATTATCAATGCATTAAATCAATATGGAATCACACCAGTTGATCAACTTTCATTATCAAATTGAAAAGATGCAACATACTATGCTGATATGTCTTTCAATCTTCTTAAGTGGACCCTTGATCCATTTTATGAAAAGAAGTGATTTTGGAGATGCATCAAGTGTCCTCATAGATGCATCAAGTTCAATTATGCATCTTCTAAAAAATGAGGAAGGATTTCAAGTTGTTGTCAAGCCCCTCACTGTAACCTTATGGGGCAGTCACATATCACATAGGAAAGTGAGCTGTTAGGTCACCTACATATGTGACAGGTGGTTGTCCAATAAAGTTACAATGATGAAACTATGTGTATTTATTACACATAACAAAAACAAGAGCAATGGTTGAATCAATGTCATGGTACAAGTGCATAAAGACAACAATCAATGTATGATATGAGACAACCATGAAGGTTAGGACAACAATAATGAATGAGGAAACATAGGTTGATCAAAGGTTTCTGGGGTAATAAAGAAAGACAACAAAACTCCAGTTGCCCATGCATAAGTGAATGACACCAATGTCAAAAAAAGGAATGCCAAGAGACAAGCTCAAGTTTCACAAGGCTTTATTCAAGTCCTTCTCAACCAAACATTAGACAAACAGGAGCAAATGGGCTTCAGGGTAAGTCAACAATTCAATGCATAAATAATGGGCAGTGCATCAACAAAGTAAGTATGATACTAAGGTAGTAGTTGTGGAGAAACCACATCATGTAGAACAAAGAGTATTAAGTCCTCATAGTGCTCCTATAGCAGTGGAATATGGGTGTTGGGCCTAAAGACTTTCAATGAACATTAATGATGGTTTCCAATGGTACACTTACTTGATGGAGGTCACCATCTTGATGCAAGCAAAAGAAACAAATGCTCTATTTTGAAAGACTGTTTGAATTCCATGGTGATAGAAAGGAAGTGTGCATTGTAAGTAGATGTTGGCAACCAATCAATATTGCTGGTTTGTTTTGGATTGCATGGTCTATGCATCATAACCTTGTATGAGAATTGGAGAAATAGTTCAATCTAGAGGCACATGAGGTGTCATTTTTAACTTAGGCATTAAATATCATGCTTTCAGCAATAAGTGATTGATGAGAAAAGATAAATCAAAGATAGTGACCTTCCAACTTTGAAGCATCATTAGAGGACAATGACATTGTATCAACAAAATGCTCTCTATATGATCTCATGAATAGGAACAACAACAATGCATACTGACCTCATGCTACAAAACATCAATATGCAATGCAAGTACATGACAGTCTTGTCTAAGGAAAAGTGAGAAAGTGCATGATCATGAAAATAAGTTCCACTTTATTTTGCATTACAAGAAAACCCAGTTACATAATGGAGGTCGAGCCCACAACAATTTCTTTATTTTTCTACATTCCAAGAAACCTATCTAGGTCATTAATATTTGTGAAATAAAAGGAAAAATCAAAAGATAACGGGAGGTTTTTTAGAAATGAACATGAAAGACACATTTTTTTGTTCATAGCCGCAACTAGTGAGTCATTATTTTCATGGAAAACAATAAAAAAACACTGGGTTTATTCAAAATTGTAGAATAATGAAGTATTTCAAGTGCTATCACAAGATGTTTAAAATAAGATGAAAGACATTTAAAAGCTTCTATTCAAGCTTTTCTTGCTCACTACAGGAGGAAAAAACAATGCAAGGTCGGTTGGGACCTTACCTGAGCTCAAGCAGTGATACTTGTAGAGTTTTACCACTCAAACTTCCTGTCAAGCTTCATACAAGCTTCTCATGGTGACTGTCAAATAGGAGAGCAACAAAAAAAAACAAGTAAATGAAGCAAAGGTTCATCAAAATGCTTCATATCTAAGGCTTGTGAGTCTAAAACATCCTCAAAAGTGTAATGAAATGTAGATTTAATGCAAGAAGACACATTTACCTGCATTCCCATGTCATTTTCATGCAAATAATGTCAAGAATTGACTAAAAACTAGTAGCAGCATCATTTTCCCTATGTTTCCCAAACCCTCATGGTGGTAGAGCAACATTCTCTAGAACATGCGAAGACCAAATGATGATTTTTTTCATCATTTTGGGCATTATCATTAGGGTTTGACCTTTTCTTTTTTGACATTTTGATAGGATTTTATCCCTTTCTTTTAAAAAAAATCAAAACACATGATAAATGTGATGGGGTTGAAACATGTGTTCCCCCTTAGGCATTTTCTCCCTTAAAAAATTTCTAACTTTTAAACTTTTCCAAATATGTACTTTATATCATACATTCTCACTTAGGATATTTATGCCTTAGGGGTTTCTTCCCTTTATTTTTAACTTTGCTAAGTCATCATTTTTCAAATGGAGTGTGCCATGCAACATGATATGACTTTGATTGTTATCTCAACATCACATGACTTGGAAGATGCTTTCCAAGAGACTTAGAGGTTGGCCATATTATTGAAGTCTTTGATGATGATTCTCAGACTACTTTACAAACATATCTTACCATATGTGTCCAGAATATTGAGTAAAGGTAGAGGATGGGTATAGTCAAAAAATTCCTTAGAAGTTTTTTGAAGGCTTTTAGCTATGGCATTGTATGTTACATTTGTTGTCAGTTTTTGAAAATAGCTATAAGTGATTTGAAAATCATTTTCAAATGAAAATGTAATACATTTTAAATGGTGGGGCCCTTTAAATTGAGCTTAATTGTAAAGTGATTTGCTAAGTGGTGTTTTATAAACCACTTATCAAATCACTATATTTATGCATTAATTTAAGGCCATGTGTTTTCAAAAAACACACATATTGCATGATAGGGATATGGTCAAATGTTGTAATTGGACCATGATGATTTGTAGAGGTGTGGGAAGTGTGAGATGCAGTTTGGACTAATTTTGGTGGGAATGAGTCTAGTTGGAAACATTTTGTGTCACACTTTAGGGATGGCTATTGACTTAGCTTGTTTTTCTCCATGTAGAGGACATTTTGGAGACTTCTAGAAGGTTCATTTTGGGCCATTTATGTGTTATTTGAGAAAAATCTTCTAGAAGCACTTTTCTAGAGGTTTTGGATGTTTTTGGATTAAATATGTTGTTTAAGTCATTTTGGAGGAGTTCTTTCTTTTTCAGCAGGAGGATAGCTTACTCTCTTGGAGTTATTTTTCATGAAGCTACATTGTAACTCAAACAGACTTAATCTATAGTAAGCACTTTTATTTAATAGATTCGAGCATTTTTACCTTTTCTCTTCATGTTTTGTGGTGTGTCATTAATGGTTGATCAGTCTATTTTGTGAAAAGTCATTTTCCTTACAAACTTGTCCCATGTTTCATGCATTCATTTGACAAAAAATGCATGTCTACAGGTTATAAACTATGTTGTTTAATGGTTTTATTGATTGTGAAGTCTAATTTTCCTTTTGAAAACACTGTTACAAACCTCTTTATAAATTATTTATGTGAACTACATTGGATAGGGAGTTGTGTGAGTTAGCTTTGAGATATTAATTTGAATGTGTAAAGCTATTACCAGGTCTAGGTTGTTTTGGTGTATCACCTTACTTTCTTTCTAGCATTAGGTTTATTTTATGCAACTCTTACCCTTGTCTCAAAAATTCAATAGTTAGGTGACATCGAACGGGGAAGCCGACCCATAATCCAGAGGTCTACTTTCAAATAGGTTACCCACAACCTAAAAATAGTCCCATGTTGGCCCAAATCTACTAAGGGCAATTAAAATCTTAGAAAACAAGGTGCATATTTGGTGTTCTAATAGTGGCATACCTTAGTCCATTTTTATAGACAATGGAAAACCTTTTAAGAACCATGACATCCAAGAATTGTGTGAAAATTTTCATATTCAACATCGTTTCTCAAAACCCTACTATCCTCAGGGAAATGGCCAAGTAGAGGCCTCAAACAAGATAATTCTGAAAATACTAAAGAAAATGGTTAATGATGTTGGACATGATTGGCATGTTTAGCTAAATCCTGCATTATGGTCCTACAGAACCAACATCAAAACACCAACAAGAGCTACACCATATTCTTTGGTATATGGATCAAAGGCCATC
>VDFB02256132.1:126876850-127003957 GCA_007258455.2 Sequoia sempervirens
ATGGAGGCCGAGCCCAAAACAATTTCTTTCTTTTTCTACATTCCAAGAAACCCATCTGGGTCGTTAATATTTGTGAAATAGAAGGAAAAATCAAAAGATAATAGGAGGTTTTTTAGAAATGAACATGAAAGACACATTTTTTTGTTCATAGCCGCGACCAGTGAGCCATTATTTTCATGAAAAACAATAGAAAAACACTGAGATTATTCAAAATTGCAAAATAATGAAGTATTTCAAGTGCTATCACAAGATGTTTAAAACAAGATGAAAGACATTTAAAAGCTTCCATTTGAGCTTTTCTTGCTCACTACAGGAGGAAAAAGACAATGCAAGGTCGGTTGGGAGCTTACCCGAGCTCGAGCAGTGATATGTGCAAAGTTTTTCCACTCAAACTTCCTATCAAGCTTCATACAAGCTTCTCATGGCGACTGTCAAACAGAAGAGAAACAACAAAAAACAAGAAAATGAAGCAAAGGTTCATCAAAATGCTTCATAGCCGTGGCCTGTGAGTCTAAAGCAGCCTCAAAAGTGTGATGAAATGCATATTTAATGCAAGAAGACACATTTACCTATGTTCCCATGTCATTTTCATGCAAAGAATGTCAAGAATCAACTGAAAACCAGTAGGAGCATCATTTTTCCTATGTTTCCCAAACCCTCATGGTGGCAGAGCAACATTCTCCAAAACATACAAAGATCAAATGATGATGTTTTTCATCATTTTGGGCATTATCATTAGGGTTTGACATTTTCTTTTTGACATTTCGATGGGATTTTATCCCTTGCTTTAAAAAAAAACAAAACACATGATAAATGTGATGGGGTTGAAACATGTGTTCCCCCTTAGGCATTTTATGCCTTAAAAACTTTCCCACTTTTAAACTTTGCTAAGTCTGCACTTTATATCATACGTTATCACTTAGGCATTTTATGCCTTAGGGATTTCTTCCCTTTATTTTAACTTTGCTAAGTCATCAATTTGCAAATGGAGTGTGCCATGCAACATGATATTCCTTTGATTGTTACCTCAACATCACATGACTTGGAATATGCTTTCCAAGAGACTTGGAGGTCGACCATATGGGCAAAGTGTTGTTGATGATTATAATGCCTTTGCAAACATGTGTCTTACCATGTGTGTCCAAGAATGTTGAGTAAGGTAGGATGGTATAGTCAAATTCCTTAGAAGTTTTTTGAAGGCTTTTAGCTATGCCATTGTATGTTACATTTGTTGTCAGTTTTTGAAAATAGCTATAAGTGATTTGAAAATCATTTTCAAATGCAAATGTAATACATTTTAAATGGTGGGGCCCTTTAAATTGAGCTTAATTGTAAAGTGATTTGCTAAGTGGTGTTTTATAAACCACTTAAAAAATCACTATATTTATGCATTAAAAGGCCATGTGCTTTCAAAAAACACACATATTGCATGATAGGGATATGGTCAAATGTTGTAATTGGACCATGATG
This sequence comes from Sequoia sempervirens, assembly GCA_007258455.2. Lineage (NCBI taxonomy): Eukaryota > Viridiplantae > Streptophyta > Pinopsida > Cupressales > Cupressaceae > Sequoia > Sequoia sempervirens. Next base: position 126,878,321 of record VDFB02256132.1, read on the forward strand.
ATTTGCAGAGGTGTGGGAAGTGTGAGATGTAGTTTGGAGTAATTTTGGTGGGAATGAGGCTAGCTAGAAGCAATTTTTTTCACACTTTAGGGATGGCTATTAACTTAGCTTGTTTTTCTCCATGTAGAGGACATTTTGGAGACTTCTAGAAGGTTCTTTTGGGGCCATTTCTGTTTTATTTGAGTAGAATCTTCTAGAAGCACTTGTGTGGGGGTTTTGGATGTTTTTGGCTTAAATATGTTGTTTAAGTCATTTTGGAGGAGTTCTTTCTTTTTCAGCAGGAGGATAGCTTACTCTCTTGGAGTTATTTTTCATGAAGCTACATTGTAACTTAGACAGACCTAATATATAGTAAGTACTTTGATTTAATATATTGGAGCATTTTTACCTTTTCTCTTCATGTTTTGTGGTGTGTCATTAATGGTTGATCAATCTGTTTTGTGAAAATTCATTTTCCTTACAAACTTGTCCCATGTTTCATGCATCCATTTGATAGAAAATGCATGTTTACAAGTTATAAACTATGTTGTTTAATGTTGTTATTGATTGTGAAGTATATTTTTCCTTTTGGAAACACTATTACATACCTCTTTATAAATTATTGATGTGAACTACATTTGATAGGGAGTTGTGTGAGTTAGCTTTGAGATATTAATTTGAATGTGTAAAGATATTACCAGGTCTAGGTTGTTTTGGTGTATCACCCTAGTTTCTTTCCAACATTAGGTTTATTTCATGCAACTCTTACCCTTATCTTAGAAATTCAATAGTTAGGTTACATCAAACAGGGAAGCCGACCCATAATCCATAGGTCTGCTTCCAACCAGGTTACCCACAACCTGAAAACAGTCCCATGTTGGTCCAAATCTACTAAGTGCAATTAAAAGCTTAGCAAATAGGGTGTAGATTTGGTGTTCTACCAATTTTGGCATTCTAGTTGGGAGCTCTAGTAATTTCATACTAGAAAAACACATCATTTGTTGGTTTTGATATGCTACTAGCAATATTTTTATCCTTTTAAAGGTCACACCAGCATATCTGGCAGCTCCGAAGGTGAAATTTATGATAGATCAGTGTTGTAACAACTTATGAAATGAATTCAGACAAGGGGAAACTCTATCCCATTGGATTATTTGAAGCTTTCACCACCCCATAGGAGAGGCAGACCAACAAGGCTGTTGTTTCATCAACAAAAATAGTTTCAACTCCACCAGCAGTGAAATTTTTCAGCCCAGTAATACAACAAAACTTGGTGCCAAACATGGTTGTTCCAAGAAACCAAGTTTTTGTGCCATTCAATGGTGGCAGCCCACTTCAATTATCCCAACATGATGATATTATAGTGGATACTCTCAAGAGTGTGCCATATTTTTCAGGTGAAGATCAAACTACACTAGTTGAACATATTAAGGACATCTCAAATTTGCGCTCGGTGCATCATATAACTTAGGAAAATGTTGCCTTGAGGTTGTTAGTGGCATTTTTTAGAGGTAAAGTAGTCCAATGGTTCAGGAGTTTGGTGGTCAATTCCATTCAAACATGGGATGAATTGGGAGAGGTACTCTATAAGCATTTTGAATACAAGTATGATAATTTGTCATTGGTGGAGCAGCTGACTCACATTAAATGGGCTCCTCACAAATGGATGATGGATTTCAATTTCCATTTCCAAAGAACATGGGATAGAATTTCGGGCACTACAAGGCCTCCAGCTAAGTATGCATTTCTCTATTTTTTGAGAGCTTTAAATAGTGAGGTTGTTGTTTTAATACAATCTATGGGAAAAAATACTTTACTAGTAGCTTATGATATAGCTGTAAGAGCATAAAATAGCCTGATACAAGTTGGAAGGATTGCCCCTAGGCAACCTATGCCCTTTTTTCCCTGATATTCAGCCTCCTACAACTTTTCCTACACCTCAATTAGCACCTTTACCAACTGTTGTTAACATAGAAATTGTTGCCCAAGGACCATCTCAGGAGTTGTAGGAAATTAAAAGCAGCCAATAGAAGATTGAAATTTGCTTCAAACCTTTGGAAATGAACTTGTAACCCTAAAAAAGTAGCAATTTCAAGGTTTCAAGCCTTGACTGCCTCAAAATCAAGGCCAAGGACAACAATTTCAAGCTAACACGCAACAATATCAAGGAAATTTTCAAGGTGAATGACAAATTTTCAATCTGAGGCCTTTTCATCCATATAATCCAATTCCAATCAGTGCAACTAGAGATATGGTACATGTTCAAAACAACCTTGCAATAGAGTATGAGTGGTTCTATCCTTGCAACCAGGCCCATAATCAGACTACATGTTTAAATGGTGTCATCAATCAAGCATTGATGGTTCAAAATGTCTCAAGTGTGTAGGATGTGCCTAATGGTGAATCATCCCAACAACAAGAGCTCCTTGCAAGTGACACAACTCTCCTGAATTGGAAAGGAGAGGAGTTTTGTGGAGTAAACAGTGATATCTCTCCGATAGCAGCCAACACCCAAGCCAAAAAGAGAGCCCTCAAGATTGGACGAGCAACAAATAAAGATAAAGAAATCGTTGGACCTTCCAATCCTCATATAACACACATTTTGTAGAAAAAATCACAAGGCATCGGCAGTGGACAACTTGGGAATCAACCCCAACCAACCCAATTGTAGACAAACCCTGCTGCTGCAAAGACCCATCAAAAGGTAAATGTTGTCACACCCTTCAACATTATTGAATCCATGAAAAAGATGAATGTGAATATGTCAATGTCAGATTCCCTATCTATTCCTTGTCAAAAGGACTTGTTGCAATCTGCGTTAGCTAAAGTAGGTGTTTCAAATGATATACCATCAGGTTAACCCAAGGTTGTCTTGACTAATACACCTCAAGAAAATAGTAAACAACCAAGTAAGGATGTCAAGCCACCCCCATTTTATGTGTCCTTGATAATAGGAGATAAATTAGTTCACAATTGCATGGTGGATTTAGGGGAAAGTAGTTTTGTCATGCCCAAACAGATTGCTGATAAGTTAGGACTGAAGTATCAACCTCTTGAGAAGCAATTAGATGGGACAACCATCAATACTATAGGTGTTATCAAGGGTTTAAGCCTTACCCTACACGCTTTCCCCAATTTCTCCATTCCCCAAGACATCTCTGTTATTGACTTACCTCCACATTTTGCTTTATGTCTATCAAGGGATTTCATTGTCAAGATAGGAGGTTATTTGTCATCAAATTGGTCCCATATGGTGTTTAGAACAAGATATGGGACTAAATTAATCATAAAATCTGAGTAACTTGCTAAGGATAACATTGAACCATATGTTCCAAGTGTTTTTAATGCTAATTGTGCTATTTTTAGTGATGATGAACTTGCTACTACTCAAGAGCTACAAGAAGAAAGTATACCAGATGCACTACTAAGTGAGTGGGCAGCAGAGAATATTATTAATAGCCCAAATGATAACATTGAGGAAACTAGTTTGGGTGTTTATGTGTTGCACGAACCTAATTCAATGATTCCAAACTTCGAAAAGGAGGTGGGACAACAACCAGATCAGCAAGGCAGAGTATGGAAGATGTTCTTTGACGGTTCTCGAAGCAAGAATGGTGCTGGTGGGGGTGCAATGCTTGTGTCCCCACAAGGTGACAAATACTACTTTTCTTTTAGATTTTCTTTATCTTGTACTAAAAAAACTATTGAATATGAAGGTATGATTCAAGGCTTGGAATGGGCATGAAAAAGAGGAATTGGTTGCTTGCAAGTGCATGGTGACAGTGAATTGATCGTCAATCAAATGAGAGGTCTGCATGTCACTAAGAATGATGTCTTAAAATCCTACAAACACAAGGTGTGGGATATGATAGAAGAGTTTGATGCTTTCAATCTGATTTCTATTCCTAGGGATCAGGATAAGCATGTTGATAGATTGGTTGCTATAGGTGCTCAAGTTGATATTCCAAGTGAAATTAGGAAGGAAAACTTGTAGCCATATGTTAAAATAGTTATCAGACCTTCTATTCTGGATAATGACGTTCATTGGCAAGTCTTTGAAAGTGATGAACAGGTTTTGAGCTTCATGCTGTAAGAAGATGAATTTGCAACAGTCAACCAAGAGAAGCTCAAACAATAATATGATGATCAGATCATCCAATTGAATTCCAACAAATTTCCCAAGCGTCTAGTCACCTTGGAATCCATTTTCAACATAGATGACCAGCTAAAAAGGAGTAAAACTAGCATGCAAGTCAAAGAAGAACAATATGAGGAGCTTGAAATCTTCAAAGGTAAGCTCCTCAAAGTAGGAAAAAATTGTTCACCTGTAGATAGGCAAGCTTTCATTTCCCTCTGTCAAGAGTTCCAAGATGTATTTGCATCGGAATATTCTAATTTAAAGGGTTTTGATCCCCAAGTTTCCCAACATACCATTGATCTTGAGCCAAATTCCAAACCTATTAGGTAGAAATAGAGGCCTTTAAACCCCAAACTTGAGCATCTTATGGTCAAAGAGTTGACCAAACTATTTGAGGGAGACATTTTTCCAATCAAACATACTTCATGGGTCTCTAACCTCATCCTAGTTAGAAAGAAAAATGGTGAAATTAGGTTGTGTGTTAACTTTAGAGACCTAAATAAAGCCTCATTAAAAGATCATTATCCGCTGCCCTCAATGGAGTAGATTCTGCAAATTGTAGATAGTTTAGAGAGATTCTCATTACTTGATGGTTATTCAGGTTATAACCAAGTTTTAGTCAAAGAAGAGGACTAGTACAAAACTTCCTTCACCACAAAATGGGGCACCATGGCTTATAAAAGGATTCCTCTTGGCCTCTCTAATGCTGGTGCCATGTTTCATAGGGCAATGGACAAGGCATTTAAAGGTTTGATTCACAAACTGGTACTTATTTACCTTGATGATGTAACTATGTTTTCAAAGAAGGTTGATGGACACCTTGCACATTTGAAACAAGTATTTGAGAGGTGTAGGGAGTATGGTATATCCGTCAACCCCAAGAAATGTATCATTCTTGTCCATGAAGGAAAGCTTTTAGGACATATTGTGTCAAAAAAGGGGATCACCATTGATCCAGAAAGAGTAAGTTCCATTTTGGATCTGCCCTTGCCCAACCATAAAAATGGGCTGCAAAGTTTTATTGGCAGAATCAATTTCATCAGAAGGTTTATTCCTAACATTTCCAATCTGCTAAAACCACTAACTACAATGTTAAAAAAGAATGCGAGTTTCAGCTAGACCAAGGAGGCCAAGCACAGTTTTGAATTCATAAAGGAAGCTTTATCAGTAGCCCCTACTTTGGTAAACCCAAACTTCTCAAAAGATTTCATTTTATATGCTTTTGGCGGCATTGATATAATTTCTGCAATACTAGTACAACAAAATGATGCTGGCCTAGAACAACCAATTGCCTTTTTTAGCCAATGATTAGAGGAGTATGAACAAAGATATACTTTTGTAGAGAAACATGTACTTACTACCATCAGAAGCTTGAAGAAGTTCAAACCCCTTATTCCTAACAAGGTGCATTTAATGGTTGCTCACTTGAGTGTGAAGGAATTCATGCTAAGCAGGGATCTAAATGATAAGAGGGCAGGCTGGATTACAAAGGTTATGGAGTATGACGTTGACATCAAGATAACAAAGCTTGTTAGGGGTAAAGGATTATGTGAATAGCTAGCTACAAAGGCTGGAAATGAAGGAAATGTAGAAATAGAGAAAGTTTTGGTTGCTGATAATGGGCTTGAAGCAGATGCAACTACAACAAATGCAGGATGGGTGCAAGATATGACTCAATTTTTTTAAACTGGTGAGTGTCCACTAGGTTTAGATAAATCCAAATAGAGGAATTTCATACTACAATCTATTCCTTATGTTCTGATAGGCAACATTCTTTTTAGAAAGGACATTAATGGTGTCCTCCTGAGATGCATTGATCAACATCAAGTTGATAAAGTACTTCATGAGTTCCATGATGGAACTGCAGGGGGTGATTTTTCCCCAAGAACAATTGTATGGAAAGTAATGAGAGTTGGCTATTATTGGCCAAGCTTGTTCAAAGGTTCCCATGCTTGGGCTAGGAAGTGTGTAAAATGTGCCATTTTTATAGGCAAAGAGAGGCTGTCAGCATTACCATTGCAGCCTATTCAAGTAGAGCAGCCCTTCATGAGATGGGGCATTGATTTTATAGGTTCCATTAACCCACCTTCAAGTACAGGTCATAGGTGGGTACTTACTGCAACCGATTATTTCGCAGGATGGACTGAAGCGGTGGCTTTGAAAGAAGCCAATGAAAGTGTTGTTTTAAATTTTTATGATGATTTGGTAACCAGATTTGGGGTACCTAATTCAATCATTTCTGATAATGCTTTTGCATTTTTTAGGTTAATAGTAAGTGACTAGGCTATAAAAAATGGCATCCATCTGAATACCTCATCAAATTATTACCCTCAAGGTAATGGTTTGGCTGAGTCAACCAATAAAAACCTGATCAGGATCATCAAAAGGATTTTGGAAGATAACTAAAGAACTTGGCATAACAAGTCAGAATATTCCTTTTGGGAAAATAGGATAACTCCAAAAAATTCGATTGCAAACTCCCCTTATGTACTGGTACATGGTAAAGAGGCAAGGTTGCCTTTACCAGTTGAGCTTCCAACCCTTGATATAATGAACTAGCTTAAAGTGTTTGAAGAGGAGGACCCAATGACTATCCAATATGTATAGCTCATGGAGCTGGATGAAGCCATAGGTAGAGCCATGAAAACAATGGAGTTGCATCAACTCCAAACCAAGAGGGTGTTTGATAAAAGAGAAACACCCAGGGTGCTCAAAGAGGGAGATGTTCTAAAATGGGATGAATTGAAGAGTAGGCCTAGAAATCATCCCGAGTTTGATAGCATGTGGAGTGGCTCATTTGTCATTACAGCATGCAAAGAGCACAATGCTTTCCAATTGTCATCAATGGATGGAGAAGCTCTACCTATCCCAGTCAATGGGATACACCTCAAACTCTATTTTGAGGTATTATCTAAAACTACTCTTGTACATATATTAGAGTAGATTCTATTTCCTCTAAGTATTGATGCACATTAGTTAGGTTTTCTATTTTTCCCTAAGTGTTGTTCTACACAGTTGGGTGGTAGTTTTCCTTTTGCATTGTTGTTTTCCTTGGTTTTCAAAGTGTTTCTTCCTAGTTTTATGAGTTACAGTGATTTTCAATGTTGTTTTCAAGTAGTGTCAGTTTTCTAAATGACTCTGTGCCCAATGGATAACATAAAACACAATTGGTCTCATGTTTAGCAAGAAAACAGATAGCATATTTCACCAAAAATGTTACCTGATTTTTAGCTTTCAACTGAAATTAGGTAACCTAGTGTTTGTTATTTTAATGTTGTTTAAACATTTAAAGATAAACCATAAAACTGCTAGTTTCAATATGCAGGAAGGAGTGATTGTTAAGTAAATTAGATTACATTTTATCATTTCAATGGCACATTACAACAAACAAGAATGAGAATCATGTATTCAAATGTAATTTCTTTTATTGATAATCATTAAGGTACATGTCCCTCACAACCCAATGGAATAGCTATCTTATTCAATGAAAATATGAAACAACTCATACATGAATAAGTAGAATGAAACAAGAGAATGTGCATGTAAGAATGGAACCAATCATTTTCTATGAATGACTGGTTACCAGTCACCCATGTCATGTTGCTATTTCCTCGAACCACTTGTGTCCCTCCCAGCTCCATAGTGCTCCTCACCCTACATCTGAAGAAAACATGATGTTAGAGCAAAGCTCCAAGCAATGAAAGATTCAATCCTTACATACACACCTAACTATGCATGTATAAATTGATCCATAAGTGCATTAAAAAAAAACATTCTACATATGCATTTATTTTCAAACTGTTTGCTTCATGTGTAGATTTAGGACAAGTCTGGTTACTATTCTGATTCAAAAAAATAAAGCATGTGGGGTAAATGTTGCTCCCACAAGGGTAGAGCTCAACATGCTTTGAAAGAAAGGAAAATCAAGCAACTTGATCAAAGATTTATCTATTATCAATGCATTAAATCAATATGGAATCACACCAGTTGATCAACTTTCATTATCAAATTGAAAAGATGCAACATACTATGCTGATATGTCTTTCAATCTTCTTAAGTGGACCCTTGATCCATTTTATGAAAAGAAGTGATTTTGGAGATGCATCAAGTGTCCTCATAGATGCATCAAGTTCAATTATGCATCTTCTAAAAAATGAGGAAGGATTTCAAGTTGTTGTCAAGCCCCTCACTGTAACCTTATGGGGCAGTCACATATCACATAGGAAAGTGAGCTGTTAGGTCACCTACATATGTGACAGGTGGTTGTCCAATAAAGTTACAATGATGAAACTATGTGTATTTATTACACATAACAAAAACAAGAGCAATGGTTGAATCAATGTCATGGTACAAGTGCATAAAGACAACAATCAATGTATGATATGAGACAACCATGAAGGTTAGGACAACAATAATGAATGAGGAAACATAGGTTGATCAAAGGTTTCTGGGGTAATAAAGAAAGACAACAAAACTCCAGTTGCCCATGCATAAGTGAATGACACCAATGTCAAAAAAAGGAATGCCAAGAGACAAGCTCAAGTTTCACAAGGCTTTATTCAAGTCCTTCTCAACCAAACATTAGACAAACAGGAGCAAATGGGCTTCAGGGTAAGTCAACAATTCAATGCATAAATAATGGGCAGTGCATCAACAAAGTAAGTATGATACTAAGGTAGTAGTTGTGGAGAAACCACATCATGTAGAACAAAGAGTATTAAGTCCTCATAGTGCTCCTATAGCAGTGGAATATGGGTGTTGGGCCTAAAGACTTTCAATGAACATTAATGATGGTTTCCAATGGTACACTTACTTGATGGAGGTCACCATCTTGATGCAAGCAAAAGAAACAAATGCTCTATTTTGAAAGACTGTTTGAATTCCATGGTGATAGAAAGGAAGTGTGCATTGTAAGTAGATGTTGGCAACCAATCAATATTGCTGGTTTGTTTTGGATTGCATGGTCTATGCATCATAACCTTGTATGAGAATTGGAGAAATAGTTCAATCTAGAGGCACATGAGGTGTCATTTTTAACTTAGGCATTAAATATCATGCTTTCAGCAATAAGTGATTGATGAGAAAAGATAAATCAAAGATAGTGACCTTCCAACTTTGAAGCATCATTAGAGGACAATGACATTGTATCAACAAAATGCTCTCTATATGATCTCATGAATAGGAACAACAACAATGCATACTGACCTCATGCTACAAAACATCAATATGCAATGCAAGTACATGACAGTCTTGTCTAAGGAAAAGTGAGAAAGTGCATGATCATGAAAATAAGTTCCACTTTATTTTGCATTACAAGAAAACCCAGTTACATAATGGAGGTCGAGCCCACAACAATTTCTTTATTTTTCTACATTCCAAGAAACCTATCTAGGTCATTAATATTTGTGAAATAAAAGGAAAAATCAAAAGATAACGGGAGGTTTTTTAGAAATGAACATGAAAGACACATTTTTTTGTTCATAGCCGCAACTAGTGAGTCATTATTTTCATGGAAAACAATAAAAAAACACTGGGTTTATTCAAAATTGTAGAATAATGAAGTATTTCAAGTGCTATCACAAGATGTTTAAAATAAGATGAAAGACATTTAAAAGCTTCTATTCAAGCTTTTCTTGCTCACTACAGGAGGAAAAAACAATGCAAGGTCGGTTGGGACCTTACCTGAGCTCAAGCAGTGATACTTGTAGAGTTTTACCACTCAAACTTCCTGTCAAGCTTCATACAAGCTTCTCATGGTGACTGTCAAATAGGAGAGCAACAAAAAAAAACAAGTAAATGAAGCAAAGGTTCATCAAAATGCTTCATATCTAAGGCTTGTGAGTCTAAAACATCCTCAAAAGTGTAATGAAATGTAGATTTAATGCAAGAAGACACATTTACCTGCATTCCCATGTCATTTTCATGCAAATAATGTCAAGAATTGACTAAAAACTAGTAGCAGCATCATTTTCCCTATGTTTCCCAAACCCTCATGGTGGTAGAGCAACATTCTCTAGAACATGCGAAGACCAAATGATGATTTTTTTCATCATTTTGGGCATTATCATTAGGGTTTGACCTTTTCTTTTTTGACATTTTGATAGGATTTTATCCCTTTCTTTTAAAAAAAATCAAAACACATGATAAATGTGATGGGGTTGAAACATGTGTTCCCCCTTAGGCATTTTCTCCCTTAAAAAATTTCTAACTTTTAAACTTTTCCAAATATGTACTTTATATCATACATTCTCACTTAGGATATTTATGCCTTAGGGGTTTCTTCCCTTTATTTTTAACTTTGCTAAGTCATCATTTTTCAAATGGAGTGTGCCATGCAACATGATATGACTTTGATTGTTATCTCAACATCACATGACTTGGAAGATGCTTTCCAAGAGACTTAGAGGTTGGCCATATTGGCCAAGTGCTGTTGATGATTATAATTCCTTTGCAAACACATGTCTTACCATGTGTGTCCAAGAATGTTGAGTAAGGTAGGATGGTATAGTCAAATTCCTTAGAAGTTTTTTGAAGGCTTTTAGCTATGGCATTGTATGTTACATTTGTTGTCAGTTTTTGAAAATAGCTATAAGTGATTTGAAAATCATTTTCAAATGAAAATGTAATACATTTTAAATGGTGGGGCCCTTTAAATTGAGCTTAATTGTAAAGTGATTTGCTAAGTGGTGTTTTATAAACCACTTATCAAATCACTATATTTATGCATTAATTTAAGGCCATGTGTTTTCAAAAAACACACATATTGCATGATAGGGATATGGTCAAATGTTGTAATTGGACCATGATGATTTGTAGAGGTGTGGGAAGTGTGAGATGCAGTTTGGACTAATTTTGGTGGGAATGAGTCTAGTTGGAAACATTTTGTGTCACACTTTAGGGATGGCTATTGACTTAGCTTGTTTTTCTCCATGTAGAGGACATTTTGGAGACTTCTAGAAGGTTCATTTTGGGCCATTTATGTGTTATTTGAGAAAAATCTTCTAGAAGCACTTTTCTAGAGGTTTTGGATGTTTTTGGATTAAATATGTTGTTTAAGTCATTTTGGAGGAGTTCTTTCTTTTTCAGCAGGAGGATAGCTTACTCTCTTGGAGTTATTTTTCATGAAGCTACATTGTAACTCAAACAGACTTAATCTATAGTAAGCACTTTTATTTAATAGATTCGAGCATTTTTACCTTTTCTCTTCATGTTTTGTGGTGTGTCATTAATGGTTGATCAGTCTATTTTGTGAAAAGTCATTTTCCTTACAAACTTGTCCCATGTTTCATGCATTCATTTGACAAAAAATGCATGTCTACAGGTTATAAACTATGTTGTTTAATGGTTTTATTGATTGTGAAGTCTAATTTTCCTTTTGAAAACACTGTTACAAACCTCTTTATAAATTATTTATGTGAACTACATTGGATAGGGAGTTGTGTGAGTTAGCTTTGAGATATTAATTTGAATGTGTAAAGCTATTACCAGGTCTAGGTTGTTTTGGTGTATCACCTTACTTTCTTTCTAGCATTAGGTTTATTTTATGCAACTCTTACCCTTGTCTCAAAAATTCAATAGTTAGGTGACATCGAACGGGGAAGCCGACCCATAATCCAGAGGTCTACTTTCAAATAGGTTACCCACAACCTAAAAATAGTCCCATGTTGGCCCAAATCTACTAAGGGCAATTAAAATCTTAGAAAACAAGGTGCATATTTGGTGTTCTAATAGTGGCATACCTTAGTCCATTTTTATAGACAATGGAAAACCTTTTAAGAACCATGACATCCAAGAATTGTGTGAAAATTTTCATATTCAACATCGTTTCTCAAAACCCTACTATCCTCAGGGAAATGGCCAAGTAGAGGCCTCAAACAAGATAATTCTGAAAATACTAAAGAAAATGGTTAATGATGTTGGACATGATTGGCATGTTTAGCTAAATCCTGCATTATGGTCCTACAGAACCAACATCAAAACACCAACAAGAGCTACACCATATTCTTTGGTATATGGATCAAAGGCCATCCTACCTATTGAGGTAGAAATACAATCACTCTGAGTCTCACTGAAGGGTATCATTACAGATGAGGATTATAGAATCTCTAGACTATAAGAACTAGAATTACTGGATGAACACCATCAACAAGCTATCAATCATTTGAAAGCATACCAACAAAGAATGTCAAGGAGCTACAATCATAGGGTAAAACCTAGAGTCTTTCAATTTGGAGACTTGGTCCTAAAGGAAAACCCTACAAATCAGTAGGATAGAGAAAAGAAAGGGAAATTTGAACCTAATTGGCTAGGTCCCTTTTTCATCATAGCAGTGTATGGATCATGAGCATATCAATTATCTACACCTGAAGGGGATTTGTTTGATGAACCTATCAACATTATCCATCTCAGAGAGTTCTACACTTGAATCACCTAATGTATGGATTAGTTTCTAAAAATGGTTACCTTGATGAAAACCTAGTAAATAGGTGTCTTGGTAATAGAAAAAATACAAAAAAAGTAGAAAAATACAAAAATACAAAAAAAACAAAAAAATAAAAATAAAAATAAAATAAAAAAGACTGAAAAAGTTCAATAAAAACAAATAGTGAAAACCTGGAAATAGGCGCTATTAGTGATTTGAACCAGCTTTTCCATCTATTCAACACATGTCATGTCATCACTTCTACCATCATTTTACATCCATTATCATATCATTATGAGTGGTCATGTCTCACCCTAGCTTAGGGTCAACATCTAGACCTTACTAGGGGTAATAAATCTTGAGCTTAACCAAATGGATAAACAAGAAGAAGACAAACAAAAAAAAAAAATGATCAAAACACAACCCAACATGAACATCACCATCAAGAACACATCGTACATCCATTATCACAATAAAAAATCAAAAAATAGGTCAAAAAGTCAGTTTCAAAAATCCAAAAACATGATTCTATGTTAGTTGAACTACATGGTCTTTGCGTGTATAACATAGGTCTTTGCATGTATAACATAGGCAAGGTTAATATTTGATCAGCCTTTGAGGCCCCTAGGATAGGTCTTTAGGTTAGGTCTTTGGTAAAAATCTTGAAAATTACCAAAACATCATAAAATCAAGATGGATGATCTAATCTGAATAATGATTGAAATACTTTAAGCAAAGGTTTGATATGTTCTACTTTGATCATTATTATCATTTCTTTGGAGCAACTCGATGATGTATTGAACTAGAGAAACAAGGAAGGAGAATGGTATTTTCTTTGTCTGCTTTTTGTGAATTAATCATAATTACTGTGTGAATTGTTGCGGGAAGTGCTCTACAAAGTATCTAATGACATTCCAATTCACATAGGAAAGTGGTTAATTTTTGTTTGTTTATGCAATAAATGATTAGGTCATCTTGGTTTAATTATACCTAGATGCTCGTGTTCACTTGCAATATCAAAAATCATGAAATTATTACTCAGGTCATCATTGGTCTACATTATACCATTGATGCTTGTACTTACTTTCAACAGTTTTTAAGCTCCATGATGATACAAAGCACAAAATTACTATTAAAATGCCAATATTTGCATGTAGATTTGCATGGTAACATTAGATTGAATTCATATAGTTTTTGCATCTGCAGAGTGTTTGTTACAAAAGCTCGTGAATGATTCAAATTCATGATTATCTTTTCTCATAATAGATTGAGTATACTTGATGTTAACAAAAACATCATCATGATCATGTAATTGCATCATCATTTTCATTGCATACATTAGAAAGCATTTAATTATCATTTCATCATTCATAGATTTGAATCAAATAATTTTGCATTGATCATATCATATTTTTTATATCACGTAAATTTCCATAAGAAAATCTCAAAAATAAATCTATATCATTGCATTTTCATTCATCCATCAATTATTTCATATATCATAGTCCATTTAACATATCATTTATCATACATCATTTTCATCCATCAATTATATCATAAATCATAGTCCATTTTGAATATCATTTATTATACCTCATTTTCATCCATTTATTACATCATATAACACATTCATTCAAAATTATAATCCACTTATTACATCATATTCATTCATTTATTACGTCATATGTTTACATAAGAATAAAAATACACAAATCCCATTTACATCACCCATCATAAATTATTTAAACCATTTCATCCACATCCATGCATATAGTTACATCATCATATATAATTACACATCATCATGCATATCATCATGTTAATAAACTGCATCAATAGCATCATAAAATAAAGATCACATAGCATATAGAACATAGAAACTAAATGCATCCATCATAGAATCATATAGAACACATAATAGATCAATAAAAATCTGTTGCATATCATATAAATCAAAAAATCATAAATGTCAAGTAAACAATGATGTCTAAAATGAAGAGAGATATAACATAAAAAATGGCTATAATCGAAATATATATCATCATATAAAAATACAACAAGAGGAATCACATCATGTAAACTAAGTGTTGTTGGCTCCAGATGGTGCAGTCATCATAGGACTAGTCCCTCTACCACCACTAGATGTATTAGGATCTCTAGGATCTCTCTGGAGAGGCTATGTCACACCCACACTAACAGTCCTAGAATGAGTCTTGCCAGATCGATACTACCTATAGCTCACTCTCTGCTCAGAAGGGATGACATCATAATATTTCCCTCTGTAGTACTCCACCTCCCCACCAATACGGGAAACCTCTCGTATATATTCTTCTAAAGAGGTACCATCTATGCTAATCTTTGTAATCTCTCCGCTATAGCCTGAAAACCCTCTGCTTTAAATCTAGTGGCATCCCTCTCAGTTATCAAGGATGCAATCTAAGTTTGAGCTGCCCCTGCAGTCTTCCTAGCAGCATCCCTCTTAGTTGTCAATGCTATAATATGTGATTGCACCGTAGCCAACTGAGCCTGCACTGATGCTAAAGCCTCTACATGTGATTGGGCATGTGCCTGCATTTGAGCCTAAGTCTGTGCTAATAAACCTTGAGCCTGAACAAGTTGCTCCTATACGGTCTCTAACTGCACCTAAAGGCTCACAATCTACAACTGATCTGTAACATCTCCCATTGCCTACCTCTTATGAGGAACTGTATGCTCAAGAAAATCTAAAGTAGGACCTGACCCACCTGCATCATCTCCACTGATGAAACCATAATCATCTCCACTGCTCTCATCACCACTACCCTCCTCTCCACTACTCTCCTCTTCACCAACATCCTCCTCATCTCCAATACCCTCCTCCACACCAACATCCTCTACCTCAACCTCAAAAACCTCCTCTCTCCTCTGCCTATAGCCATGTGCCACAAAAAACATCATCCTCTATAGGTAGTGGAGTAGGATCATCAAGAATGGTAATGCGTGGGAAATGATGCAAAGCTAGATACTCAACATAATCTTCTATCACAAGTGGCTCAACAATGTTTGGATGGATATCTGACTCTAATGGCTACAAAGACTGATACTCCTAAACAAAAACATCATATGATAGAATAGGCCCCAACTCTGTAGAATCTTACTGATGATGGACATAATGAGCAACACCATGGGTCATACCCTAAACCAAACCATAATGTCTATGCACTCATCTGATAAAAAATATTTATAACACCCAACGATTCTAAACAATTAGTAGCATTGATTGGCAGAGAAAAGGCACCTGAATATCATCCTCATACTAGTGCTCACAATCTAGGTAGGGATACCATGTCATAGACTCTATATCATCAATCACTCTCCTCTAGTGCTCTAACTTACCTAGTCTAGACTGAGTAAGGCAGCCTGCATATCTATACACATATGGTCTCATAGTTGGTCTTTGTCTCACTGGCACTAGACGCATGACAACTATGTGCTCCCATGCCCATACCTATAGTAGTGTAGCTCCAAATGACAAACTCTGACCTTGAAGGTAAACTACCGAATGCCAATCATGATACAAATGGGCAAGCATACACATTCCCCAAGCATATCTCATCCTGTGAACAATCATGCTCTCAAGCACATGGCCCCAACCAATAGAAAGTCCCTTTGACCTGCGATCAAGAAAAAGGAACCCTCCAATGAAACCAACCAGAATTGAAGGAAGGGTGGCATAAGCATCCACCATCTCATGCCAAGGAATCCAATACCCAAAAATATGATCATCCTAAAACAATCTATGGAGAGCATTAGTCCCACCCTACTCTATAGAATCATAGACAACTAACTCTCCAACAATGGGAATCCACAGAATCTGCCAGACATCCTCAGGGGTGACTATCATCTCATCAGTGGGAAGGTGAAAGGTGTTGTGCTCACTATGCCACCTCTCAGCTAACACTGTCAAAAGACTCTAATTAATCCTAATTTGGAGCATGAATAATAAAGAAGACAATCCACAATGTGTAATAATAGCTATCTCAGGCTGAGCCAACTATGGTATCAGATCAAATGTCCATGGGAAACGCTCTCAAAATTGGAGGTTCATCAAAGCCTCCTATCATCATAAAATGATCAAAGTTAGTATTCCTTGTCAAAACATTAAACATCAATTATCCTATCAAATCTAATTAGCTCTTGGTGAGAATTTTGATCAAATCTCGTGAGCAAGCATCATTTAACCTCACCTATCATGAGTTCAATCATCAATCTTAAAATTGTACCTTGCCTATCATGAGGTCAATCATCAATGCATCACATCAACCTTTCCTATGATGAGGTACATCAATCAAAATATAATTATTCCTCACCTATCATGAGGATAATTATCATCAATCAAACATTAGACCTCACCTATCATGAGGTCGAACATTATCTACTTGATCAAGATCATCAATCATATCAAACCAATGGCTAACATGATTGAAAATCATCAAAATCAAGGAAAAATTTGACAAACTTTATCAAACTGACTTCAATGTGCTAAAATAGGCATTCAAAGTGCTAAATCATGACATGCACCATTTCATTAGTCAAAAGCACTAAAAGAGGCGGTCAAAGCGCCATTTCAGAATAAGCGTTATTCTATTAAGTCAATGCACTAAAACTTCAGGTCAAAGCACTAAACTAATCAATGCGCTAAAACAAAGGGTCAAGGTGCTAAAGTTTCTATCCTAAGCGCTAAAACTTTGGAAGCACTAATTTATCCTACCTAAGCACTAAAAAAATTGACCAGAGTGCTAAAGTTTTCTAAGCGCTAAAATAGATTACCTAAGCAATAAAACAACAGTCCTAAGCACTACAATGGAATGTGGAAGCACTAAAAGAAAGGAAAATTTTATGGATCCAAAAAAGCAGGAAATACAAAAATGCACGAAAAAATGAGGGAAGCCAAGGGTACATACCGGAGGTCCGTACATGGTCATGCAGTTGTGTCGTCACATGTGCTCGAACCAATGAGAGTGATATGGGATTTGCATCTTGCTCCAAGTTGGTCAAATAGCTCTCTCTCTCAAAAATTTGAAAACTCAAATGCACAAATGAGGTTGAAAATGACCATTTTTACATTTTAAAGGTTATTTTTGAATGGATTTTTATGGGGTTAATTAATTTTTTTTTAGGGGGAGATTAATTCAAATTCATCTAGGGGAACTTTCTACATTATTTATCAGGAGATAAATTATTTCACCACCAAATCTTCATCACATCATCATCAAATCATTGAAAAATCATAAATTTTTTTGAAATTTTTTGAAAAAGAAAATTACAAAAATTCATTAATTTATCTCCCAAGGGGGCATATATCTATCATTAGCTAAAATCAATGTCTAGGGCAACTCTGGGGCATACTAAATTTTTTTTGTCGATACTAGCAGGAACAACACAAAATTTTCTTTGAAGCAATGCGTAAACACATCACTTCAAAGAGGGGAAAAATGTATACACCTAAAAATGGTTTGGAGAAATATAATTAATTAAATATGATTTATTTGATTAATTACCCTTAAATTCCTCTACTATTAAATAAATAGAAATATTTATTTATAGTTCATTCTCCTATTCTTGAATTTTAATTAAATATACAACTTCAATAGTTTGTGTTATTTAATTATCACATCATTCAAACTTAATTAATTAAACAAAGACTAGATACTTTGTTATTTAATTATCATATTCCTTCTATTTTATTTAATAAACAAATTATATAGTTTGTTTTATTAAATTATTTATTCCCTTTTAACTAATTTGAATAAAATCATAAATTATTTAAATAAAGGCATAAAAGGAAAATTCCTGTATTTGCTCACCAATAAAATTAGATTTTTCAAACCTATTTAATTCAACTGGCATTCACGGGAAAGATTTGGAAACAAACTTGCAGGAAATCCTCCCAATCCCATTTCCTCTGATTCTTTCTATTATCTGGCCTAATGTTTTAATGGGGAGAAACCATTCCCTTCATCAACTCAAGCTTCTCAATCTGTCACCATTCAATTCTTCAGATTGAATCCAAGCCTTTGCTATATTTCCCTTGTGCAAATGTACTACCATGAAATCTATAAATACAGCCTTCTGAAGCATGAAAATGATCTGAGAAAATCCCAATTGTGTGCAAAATTACTCTGTAAGAATAGCAATCATAGCAATAGCAATAGCATCTTAGCATCATAGAAATCATAGCATTAGTAGAATCCATATTAGGACTGCATCTTAGTTTTTACTGTAGCTTCTTTTATCAGGTTTCATGTCAGCATATATTACAAGAGCATCATATCATCTAGAAATCATTATCAGTGATTAGATCATTGGATTTAGCATCATTCCATTGTCTAGATAGGCATTTTAACAATCACAGTGCTTACCAAATCTGAGAGCCCTTTGTGATTTGATAAATCTTTCGAGATAGGAAACAATGAGATGCTTTCAAGTTTTCTATGCTTTAAATTAGTTTAATTTATGTTAAATATTGATATCATGTTTCATTAAGAAGTTTTTTTAGTTGTTTTACTTATTACTTATTCCACACTTACAAAATGTATTTTCTAAACTTCTAGGTTTATTTAATATATATATAAATATATCTTTGGTGAAAATTTGAAATTTCAATGTAGTAGCACTTAGATTTTAGGGAAAAAATAAGAAGTAGGTGTCTGTCTAATCACCCTAACCACAATAAAATGATAATATTTTTTTAAAATATTTTAGATATAAGTAGAGGACTCATGTCCCGATGTGATGCATATTTTTTTGTAATTTTTTTCCAAGTAAATAATTAATTATGAATTTTTGATTACAACTAATTTAAAAAATATAAAAAATCATGTCTGACCACCTTAACTTGGTCAAAACTTCATGAAATTCATTTGTTTTTAAAAATCCTATAGTATGTGAAACATGAAATGTGCTTCATGTTTCAGATTTAAAAAATGTGATACCGTTTGAAAGCTATAGATGTTTTTTAATGAAAATCACTTTGTACTACACCAAATTAGGTAGAATTTTGAATGAAAAAAGGTACAAGAATTATAAACAACTTCCCATGTCCACACTACCTAAATAAAAATAGTGGAGAAGCTCGGAGAAAATACATTTCTCCCCAACCATAACAAACATTACTGAAAAACTAGTTCACACAATGGTGAAAATATCCCGCACTATACAACAATTCAGAAACCAAAATTTTGAATATAACAACCTCTAAAAAACATGAACATATCTTATCCAAACATGCATATGATCAACATAGAAGAAACACAGCAAAATACCATAGCACATTATCAATACTTGCACAACATAGTTTACTTTGTCTATCAATTTTTCTCAAAAGTACTTGGAAACCAAGTACAAAAGACTTCATCTAAGTTCATTACATCATTCCAACTCATCTTTAGAATCTACAATAGAAAGATAGCTCCATGTACTCACAACACTTCCTCAAGATGTCAACTATACATGCACAACCTGCAACAACTTCTTTTCCTCTCTTTCACAATTTTCTCAATATCCTCAACATATTCATCCCATAGTTGACATCAATGACAACACTATTCAATAAACTTCCTATTGACATTAATGAAAACACCTTCATACTTGTAAAAATCTCCCCCTTTTTCATTTATGGCAACATAAGATGTGAAAAAACATCAAAGACACAACAATTATGAACACACTTTCTTTCTCCCCCTGAATGATTTAACAATATACACAACTTTCTCCTCTTCATACCTTGTACTTTTTCACATGAAAATGTAGTGTAGAAAAATGTATCCCTTTACATTTTCACAATTATTTGGGAGTCCCTCTTGAAATTGGGTATATTTATGGTTTAATTGGTCCTATTTTACATCCACAAGCCTAATTAAATCCATTTTTCTAAGGATAATCTTGACATTTTAAAAAAGACAAATCATAATTTAATGCTTTTGGCTATGTTTTCCAGATCTAGTGATATGGGACTCATATGCCCCTTTTGGCATATGGGTCCCACCTAGGTCTTAGGACCTAATTTTATGTGTTACATTGAACTTAACACTTATTGAAGTTCGTGTCCCAAGTTTAAGCCACTTGGACTCATACACCTAACCTGGTGTATGAGCCTTGCTTTACTCCATGACCTATTTTAATTCAAATTCTTGGTGGGATTTTGTTTCCTTATTTTTAATTTTCAAATGATGGCTTATAGTGTTGTAATTTTGAGAAATTAGGCAAAAACAAGTATAAATACAAAGTTATTTCACATGATTTCTCCTAACAAGTTTTCAAGTCATCTAATATTTTCAAGAGAGAATTCCTAAGGAAATTTTATGACATTAAGAACCTTCAAGAGCATTCAAGAGCTAATTATCAATCATTTTGGAGCATCACTTCAAGATTCAACCATCACGCCAAGGTCTTCATGCATCATGTGTGTTTGTGAGCTAACAAGTTGATGTAGCATTTGTGATCCAAGTTAAACCATTCAAATCCATATCAAGGTTCATGATCAAGATCTACATCCATTGAAGCCAATTCATGCAAGTTGCAAATCTACACTCCAAGGATTGAACAAGGTTTGGTGAGTTGTTACATTCATTTGTTTATTCATCATTCCTTCATTTTATTTCATTTCATTTCCAAGTTTAATTTCTCAAATAGGGTCTGACTAACGTAGACTTCCATCCACTAATGAAAGAACATTCTTTTATCTTGTGATGTGTATTTTGCAGATCTAGGTGAATGAGAATCATTCCTCCAACCTAGTGATTTAGTCCTTGATATAGCCTTTTGAAAACATTCGACAGTGTCAGATTTGGGTTTGAAAGATCCTTAGAAAAATCTAGAGTGGGACTAAATCACCCAACATGGCATATTAGTCTTGTGACAATTTCTAATCACCATTTAGCAAATCCTAATCAACTCTCAGAAGATTCCAAAATTTTCCTTGAAAACCTTAGAGTGGGACTAAATTTTCCAGCCTGGTGTATCAATCCCAGTGCAATCTGAGACATCAATTTCTAGGGTTTACAAACCTTATTTTTGCCTCTCCATTCCTCTAGGTACTTTGCTATTTCATTCTATTTGTCAATATGATTTCATGCTTTCAAGTTTCTAGGGTTTTATGCATAGGTGTTTGCATTTCTCCTTTTTAAGATTCATTTAATGGTGAACCCTAGTCTAATCACACAAGGAAACCCCTAGTCCATCCCTCAATTGAACCACTTGGTTGAGGGATCTTGGTTTCCTAATGAACGAAAGTGTGAAATAAGTTCAAAGTTCAATCTCCTAAAAGGTGAACACCTAGTTCCCTTGTGTTCATTTTGGTGAACCCGACCTTTAGAACCTTGAATTTATAATTTGGAGAACATTATAGTCCTAGATCTAGATTGCTTTAACTTTGCTTTCATTGAATTGCATTTAGGGATTCTAAGCATTGCATCAGTGAAATGTGCATATAGGTTACTTTTTTGCATTTTACATCATTAAATTTCATTGGAAAACTGTACTTACAAATAGTCAATTGAAAATTCACCCTAGAAACATTAAAATAAACTCAAAATTTTCTGACTCAAACTTAAAAACCCTAATTTGGGATTCATTCACCCACCTGGGAAATTTAGTCCCTATACGAGCCTTTTTTCTATATTTTTGTCTATTTTGTGTTCTTTTTTTTCCAGTATCTGAAACTATCATAATCCCTAAGTGAGACTTATATGCCCATCTAGGTGAATGATTCTTTGGAGGCCTAGAAAACCAACTTTTCTAAGCTTTTTGGTGATTTTTTGTACTTCCTAGGCTTACTGGTAACCTACTATATTACTTTGGAAGGTTTTGGAAATTTTTGTTTCATGTATCTAGGTCAAATCATTCCTAAAATCATTTCAGTAGTGAAAATCTTCAGATATGTAGGACATTTGTTCATATTTTTGAAGCATTGCATAAATTAGATAGCTTACTTTTTCATGTTAGCATGTTTTCTTTTAAGAGATGTGGTTTTGAAATGGTTAAGAATGGATTGTATAAGTAAAAAATCCCTTCTTATCAGTTCAATGTAGAGCATAGAGATGAGATCATCAAGAAACATGTTAGCCATCCTTCTATCTTTCCTAGTTATGAAAACATCTTACAACAAGAGAAACAAACCATTGAAACAATCCTTAATATCACCTTGCTTATCACTCACTTAGACCTTACTATCTCTCCCATTTGTGAGGATGATATGATACAAGAATATACAAGCATAGATAATCATGAAGATCATAGTTTTTCTTCTCCTGATACCTCTCCGATTAGTGATGAAGGTATCTTGGTGAAAGAAGATGTAATCATTGAGAATCATGAAAGTATTTTTTGTCCTTCCCCTCCTCCCCCTTGGGAAGATATTATGACACAAGAAGATGATATCATTGCCACTACTTAGTCTACATTCATCTCCCAACACCTCCCCTACTTATGAGAATTCTCTAGTGAAAGAGGATACAATCATGAATGACCATAAAAAATACATTGGTGAAGAGGCTATGTTGGGGTTAAGAGATCTAATGATTGAAATTTATAACATTATTTCTCTCTAAATCCTAATGTCCCTAACATTTGGAAAGGTGTATTTGAACAAAAGGATCCAATCCTTGATAATCTTGAAACTCATAGTTGTTCTTCCCTTGATGCCTCCCTTATTTGTGATGGAGAGACTTTACCAAATCTAACCATGGAATGGGATGAAAATCTAGTTTGTACTAAACAAGAGATACCTTTATTATAAAATAAAGGAACACCTTCTACTATTGATCAAGAAAGTATCTTGTCAAGACTCCTCCGAGATCATTTGATATCTCTTCCTCCAAGAACAAGACATAAATTTTACTACAAGAGTTCATTTTGTGCACATCATAGAGTTTGTGGGCCTTCTACTAATGAATGCATGACTAAATGATTAATTAAATTCAACATCTTAAGAATTGTGGTGCTCTTCCTTGTGTTGAAGCACCTATTTCCTCTAATTCATACTAATTTTCATGTTTCTAACCAATCATCTCGGCTCACCCTTGTCTTGTGCTAAGTGGGGGCAAGGGGGTTAGGTAGCCTTGTCCTTGTATCGAAATTGTCATTGTCTCTTTTGGCTAGTTGACCACCTTCCATGTACATATAAGAGTAAGATTGAGATGCAAATGACATGCTTTAAGTTAGCTCACATGTGACGTACTTTTCTTTATATCTTTAACATTACATTTTGGGTGGAACCCATTATTCATGATGTAGTTTCATGTAGGGATTTCCTAATAAGCTCTCATGTCTTCTTCATTGGCTAATTCAAAGAAAATTGTTCACAACAATGGTGTTAGCAATTTCTTTAAACTGGGGGAATACATTGACATTATCCTTCAACATTTCTCATGTTTCATTGTGTGATTTTTCTTTTTTATTGTGATGTGTCCTTTTCCTGGTGGTATCATTGGGTCTGAATTCCTCTGAGAGTGTGATATTTCTTTAATTTTTCCTCTCTTGGAGAAATTAGGCATGATGTTCCCTAAGAAGATACCTTCCATGAACTAAGCAAAGTCCCCTTGAATAAATTTTTACTTGCATGTTTTTCATAAGCTTAGAGTTTCATTTTGTGGTGCCTTATCAAAGTTGTCAAGAGGTATAACTTTTTTATGATTAGTAGGTATGGGAACCAACCATAGGTGTGACTTTCCCATAGCCACTTTCTTGTCTATGTGGGCACATACCAGCCATCTGTGTGTGTGTCACCTCTTTGGGGGCTCACCTAGTGGATACCAGATTCCACTAGACCATGTGAGTGTGTTTTTTTTGCATAGTGGACATCATGTTCCACTTGTAATTTTTTTTTGGATGAATAGCTAAGGCTTGATCCACTTCGAGTTGGAAAAACAGTCGAGGCTTGATCTAGTCTCTTTTTCCTTTTCTTTCTTATTTATGTCTTTGGCAGTGCATGTTTTTATCTCTTTTTGCTTCATACATCATTTACATGCATGTTCCTTTGTGTCTGTGTTGGTTTTCCATAGGGTCTCAATCATGGGGGATTGATCATCCCCCTTGATTGTTGTCATCCTATCTCACTAGCATTGGTACACTTAGACTCCTCTTGATGCAAATTTATCTACTTTAGTGTGCCATTTACACAAGCTCATCCTCTCACTGAAGTGGGGACTAAATGTAGTGTATAAATTGTGTCCCTTTCCATTTTCACACTTGCTTGGGACCTCCCTCTTTAAATTGGGTTTATTTATGCTTTAATTGGTCCTAGTTTGCATCAACAAGCTTAATTAAATGCATTTTTCTAAAGATAATCCCAACATTTAACAAATGAAAAATCACAATTTAATGTTTTTGGCTGTGTTCTAGATCTAGGGATCTGGGAATCATATGCTGCTTTGGGTGTATAGGCCCCACCTAGGCCTTGAGACTTGATTTTAAATGTTACATTGAACTTAAAACTTCTTGAAGTTTGTGTCCCAAGTTTAACCCACTAGGACTCATATGGCCAACCTCACGTATGAGTCTTGCTTTAGCCTAGGACCTATTTTAATTCAAATTATTGGTGGGATTTTATTATCCTTAGTTTCATTTTTCAAATGTTAGCTTGTAGTGTTGTAATTTTAGGAAATTAGGCATAAACAATTATAAATACAAGGTTATTTCATATGATTTCTCCTAGCAAGTTTTCAAGTCATCTAAGATTTTCAAGAGAGCATTCCTAAGGGAAGTTAATGAGATTAAGATCCTTCAAGGGAATTGAAGAGCTAATTATCAAGCATTTTGGAGCATCAATTCAAGATTTAAGCATCATGTCAAGGTCTTCATGCATCATGGTGTTTGTGAGCTAACATGATGATGTAGAATTTGTGATCTAGTTTCAAGAATTAAAATCCATATCAATTTTCATGATCAAGATCTACATCCATTGAGCCAATTCATACAAGTTGCAAATCTACACTCTAAGGATTCAACAAGGTTTGGTGAGTTGTTACATTCAATTTTTCATTCATTATTCCTTCATGTTATTTCAATTAATTTAAAATTTTAATTACTCAAATGAGGCCTAACTGAGGCATAGCCCCATGCACTAACTAAATAATATTATTTTCTCTCTTGTGATGTGTATTTTGTAGATATAGGTGAATGTGACTCATTTACCCAACTTGGCGATTTATTCCTTGATATAGCCTTTCAATAAAAAATTGATAGTGTTGGATTTGGGTTTGAAAGATTCGGAAAGATCCTTAGAAAAACCTGGAGTGCTACTAAATCTCCCAACCTAGCATATTAGTCCCATGATAGTTTTTGATCACCATTCAGTAGATCTTGATCAACTCTCTAAAGATTCCAAATTTTTCCCTAAAAACCCTAGAATGGGACTAAATCACCCAACCTAGTGTATCAGTCCTGATGTAATCTGAGACAACAATTTCCCAAAAATTTCCAGTGTTTATAGACCTTTTTTCTTCCTCTCCACTCCTCCAGGTACTTTTTCTATTTCATTTTGTTTGTCAATCTGATTTCATGCTTTCAAGTTTCTAGGGTTAGATGCCTAGGTGTTTGCATTTCTCCTTTTTAAGCTTCATTTAATGGTGAACCCCCATCCAATCACACAAGGAAACCCATAGTCCATCCCTCAATTAAGTCACTTGGTCGAGGGATCTTAGTTTCCTAATGGATGAAAGTGCAAATAGATTCACAATTCACTCTCCTAAAAGGTTGACACCTTTTTCCCTTGTGTTTAGATACCTTCTCCCCCTTTGAAATCAATGACAAAAGATATAATTTTTTTCATTATTCTCCCGCTTTGACACTAAACCAAAATACTTTCTCTGAATACTCCCCCTTAGGAGTACACCCAAATAAATCAACAACTCAACAACAATGACAACATGGTGCAGAAGCACCTTGTTCACTAAATGCCTTTCATAGGAAAGTTTGTAAAAATTGAATGTTAAAATGTAAAAAAATTGTAAAAGGTCTTGGGAGGTCATAATTAATGTATTTGAAGTCTCAAAATAGGTCTCTAGGTGGTCAAGGGTGTAAATAAATGCAAAAGTTGTGTATTTGAGGAAAAAGATGTAATAAGTGGAAAGTTGTAAAACTTGCAAAATGCAAACAAAGACAAGAAGCTGAAGGGTCATTTCATTATAGAAGATGGTTAGTTAGTTGGAGATGGAAGGAAAGCTGCTATAACTGATGGAAAAGTCTTTATAAAGCTTGTAGAGGGTGAGAAAATGATCATTATTTGTATTCTTGAAGATTTACTATCAATAAAAGTACCATGTCTAATAATTTTTGAGTTTCTCTCTATTGTCATCAATTTGTAAGATCTGTACATAAGTTTTTAGATCTAAATAATATTTTTCTTGGTAGATCAGTGAGTTAGCATTCTTTTAAATCCATAGAGGAGGGACTTTATTGAGTAAATTGTTTGTTTGAGTGCATTCTCTGTAGTTTAGTTAGAAACCCTTAAATAGGGATTTTGAGAGTCAAATAAGCAAATGATGACTACTCCATTGAATTAGCCTTGTAGATTGGTGGAGTAGACTAGAATAGGATGTTTTAAGTTTTTTGTTTGATGGTAGGTATAGGGGAAACAAGAATGCAATGGTTGAGTTGCTGCTATAGGGGAATTTGAAGGGTTTCCATACATTAGTTGATGCTACAGCTAGGGATTTGGAGAAACATCAATTGCAAAGGCTTGGAAATGGTTTCTAGAGTAGATTCAAACATAATAAAACATATTTGAAGAGGTGGTAGGTGGATTTAATGTTTCCAAGATTCCTTTTCAATAAACCCTCACTCTTTTTGTGTTTTAAAGCCTATAATCAAGGGTTTTATGGTTTAGTAGTTTATTGGGCCTATCAACCCTTAAAAGTTGATGAATCTTTAGTTTTAAGACTTGTTAAAAGAATGTTTAAAGACATTTGGTGTTATGGTGATGATTTAAGACCACCTCCTTTGTAATTTTGGGCTAATTGGGCGTAGTTACCAATGGACAATTTATTGATTCACTTATTTTTTCCAAAACAAGTGCTATTTATTTTGAATTATATTGAAATAGATTGAAATGGGTTCCTAAAGGCATATTTTGTTCATGGAGATTCAATTAGGGTTGGTTGATATACCCACTTTTGTCATATGGTAGTGCTACGAGGGTTTTGGGTTTGTGACTGCAAATAGGTTTAATTCTATGAATACTGAGATATAAGGGATTTATTTTGTATTGTAACTAATAAAATAATGTTAGTAAACTTGTTACAATGGTTTGGGAAAGGTCTTTAATACAAGTTTGTTGTTTTGGTGTGTTTGAGAAAAATGAATCTAATGTGTAAAGTGGTGATTGATTACAAGGATTAAAGATTCTAATGGATCGGTATTTTTTAAGTGTGTGTAAATTGGTTTTTTACAATAAAAAATATGATGATTAAGATTTCTTGGAAGTCTGGTGATAGTTTGGAAGTAAGAATTCATGGTTTGTTGTTATTTTTCCTTGTTGAGTAAGTTGCATTGGAGAGTGAATTGATGCATGATGAAGGAATGGATGGTTCTAAAGGTTTCTAATTAGGTTATTGTTTTGGTTTAGTCATTTTTTGATGGATAAGTTGTATTTGAGTCTGAGAAAGGTCTGGTATGATGATGTGGTGATTTGGCTTATTAGTAGCCTTGTAGTTCAAAGTAAATTTGATGGATTTTGCTAAATAGATAAGTGAAATAATGGTGATGGTTAAATGGATCTTCTCAGTTGTATTTAGGCTCAGAAGTACCCTTGATGGTTTGTGGGTTTTGGTAGATGTTATGCATCAATTGGTATCAGACCTAGCCATTTTTGATGATTTGTTGAATTCCAAGGTAGTTTGTTGAAGTTTTTTTTGTTGAGTTGGTTGTAGGTGCTTGATCCATCTAAGTTGTAGAGATAGTTTGGTGGGTGTGTGTTGGTGTGTTTGTGCAAGTTAAGAGAGAACCTAGTTTTTGGTTAGAAAGAGACTAGGTAGAGAAAAGAGGAGAAGCCTAGGTGAGGCAAAGAAGTTTGTTGAGTTTGTGTGTTGAGGCAGTAAGAAAGATGGATACCTAACTGAAGAAGCACTTGAGTTAACAACTTGAAGAGTACTCCATTGATGGGAGTAGATGAAAATATGATTGGTCAGAAAAGGTCAAGGATGAATTATGGAAAAGACGAAAGATTGCTTGGAAAAAGACAATGAGAAAGGAGAGTCTTGTCTCCTTTGGTAGAAAAAGAGTTAGCAGAAAGTTTAGAGTGGTTAAAGGGAAAACTTGTGTCCTTTTGAGTGAGAAGAATGATTGTGAACCTGATAGACAGAAAAGAGAGATGGAAAAAGACAAGTGAATACAAAGGTAAGCCAGAAATGAAGACAAAGCTAAGGCAAACGATGTAACCAGATGAAGACAAAAAAGAGATTCAAGAGAAAGAAAGAAGAAGCAGTCCAAGAAAAATTTGAAGTTGATTTATAGGTGAAAGAACAAGAAAGGTTGATAGAACATGTTTCCCAAGGACTTGGAAAGTTTTGTAGGTTGGTTATATGGTGTAGGAGCACCTTGTTCACTAAATTCCTTTCATAGACACATTTGTACAAACTGAATGTTCAAATGTAAAAACATTGTAAAAGGTCTTGGGATTTCATAATTAATGTATTTGAAGTCTCAAAATAGGTCTCTAGGTGGTCAAGGGTGTAAATAAATGCAAAAGTTGCGTATTTGAGGAAAAAGATGTAAAAAGTGCAATGTTGTAAAACTTATGAAATGCAAACAAAGACAAGAAGGTGAAGGGTCATCTCATTATAGAAGATCGCTAGTCAGTTAGAGATGGAATGAAAGTTACTATAACTGATGGAAATGTCTTTATAAATCTTGTAGATAGTGAGAAAATGATCATTCTTTGTATTCTTGAAGATTTACTATCATTAAAAGTACCATGTCTAGTAATTTCTGAGTTTATCTATGTTGTTCATCAATGTGTATGGTCTGTACAGAGGTTTTAGGAGCTAAATCTTATTTTTCTTGGTAGATCAGTGAGTTAGCATTCTTTTAAATCCATACAGGAGGGATTTAATTGAGTAAAGCGTTCATTTGAGTACATTCTCTATAGTTCGGTCAGAAACCCTTAAATATGGGTTTTGAGAGTCAAATAAGCAAATGATGACTACTCCACTAAATTAGGCCTTTTAGATCAGTGGAGTAGACTAGAATATGATGCTTTAAGATTTGTGTTTGATGGTAGTTATAGGGAAAATAAGAATGCAATGTTTTAGTTGTTGCTACAGGGGAATTTGAAGGGTTTCCATATATTAGTTGATGCTACAGCCAAGGATTTGGATAAAAATCTATTGCAGAGGCTTGGATATGGATTCTAGAGAAGATACAGACATTATCAAACATTTTTGAAGAGGTGCTAGGTGGATTTAAGGTTTTCAGGATTCTTTTTCAATAAACCCTCACTCTTTTTGTGTTGTAAAGCCTATAGTCAAGGGTTTTCTCATTCAGTGCTTTATTTGGCCTATCAACCCCTCAAAGTTGATGAATCTTTAGTTTTAGGACTTGTGAACAAACTAATTAAAGACATTTGGTGTTTTAGTGATGATTTAAAAGCACCTCCCTTGTAATTTTTGGCTAATGGGTGTAGTTACCAGTGGACAGTCTATTGATTCACTTATGTTTTCCAAAACAAGTGCTATTGCTTTTGAAGTATGTTGAAATGGATTGAATTGGTTCCTAAAGGCATGTTTTGTTCATGGAGAGTCAATCATGGTTGGTTGATATACCCACTTTTGTCATATGGCAGTGCTACAAGGGTTTTGGGTCTGTGATTGCAAAACGATTTAATTCTATATATACAAAGATTTAAGGGATTTATTTTGTATTGTAACTAATAAAATAATGTTGGTAAAGTTGTTACAATGGTTTGGGAAAGGTCTTGAATCCAAGTTTTTTGTTTTGGGGTGTTTGAGAAATATGAATCTAATGTGTAAAGTTGTGATTGATTGCAAGGATCAAAGAGTCTAATGGATCAATATTTTTTAAGTGTGTGAACTGGTTTCTTCCAATCAAATATATGATGATTAAGATATCTTGGAAGTTTGGTGACATCTTGGAAGTAAGAATGCATGGTTTGTTGTTATTTTTCCTTGTAGAGTAAGTTGCATTGGAGAATGAATTGATGCATGATGGAGGAATGGATGGTTCGAGAGGTTTCTAATCAGGTTATTATTTTGGTATAGTCATTTTGTTGATGGATAAGTTGTATTTGAGTCTGATAAAGGTCTGGTATGATGCTGTGGTGAATTGGCTTATTTGTAGCCTTGTAGTTCAAAGTAAATTTGATGGATTTTGCTAAATAGATAAGTGAAATAATGGTGATTGGTTAAATGTATCTTCTCAATTGTATTTAGGGTTAGAAGAACCCTTGATGGTTTGTGGGTTTTGGTAGATGCTCTGCATCCATTGGTAGTTTGCTAAAGTTCGTTTGTTGAGTTGGTTGCAGGTGCTTGATCCATCTAAGCTACAAAGAGAGTTTTATGGGTGTGTGTTGTTGTGTTTGTGTAGGCTAAGAGAGAACTTGGTTGTTGGTTGCTAAGAAACTAGGTAGACAAAAGAGGAGATGCCTACGTGAGGCAAAGAAGTTTGTTGAGTTTGTGTGGTGAGGTAGTAAGAAAGATGGATACTTGACTAAAGAAGCACAGTTTGAGTTTGTAGCCTGAAGAGTACTCCATTGATGGGAGTAGATGAAAATATGATTGGTCAGAGAATGTCAATGATGAATTGTGGAAAAGTGGAAAGATTGCTTGGAAAAAGGAAATGAGAAAGGGAAGTCCTATGTCATTTGGCAGAAAAAGAGTTAGTGGAAAGTTGAGAGTGGTGAAAGGGAAGTCTTGTGTCCTTTTGAGTGAGAAGAATGATTATTAACCTGATAGGTAGAAAAGAGAGATGGGAAAAGACAAGTGAAGACAAAGGAAAGTCAGAAATGAAGACAAACCTAAGGAAAAGGATGGAACCGGATGAAGAAAAGAAAAAGATTCAAGAGAAAGAAAGAAGAAGCATTCCAAGACAAATTTGAAGTTGAAAGAATAAGCAAGGTTGATACAACTTGTTTCCAAGGGACTTGGAATTTTTTTTGTAGGTTGGTTGTATGTTCACTAAACGTCTTTCATAGGAAAATTTGTAAGAATTGAATGCTCAAATGTAAAAAAATTGTAAAAGGTCTTGGGATGTCATAATTAATGTATTTGAATTCTCAAAATAGGTCTCTAGGTTGTCAAGGGTGTAAATAAATGCAAAATTTGTCTATTCGAGGAAAAAGATGTAAAAAGTGCAAAGTTGTAAAACTTGTGAAATGTAAAGAAAGACAAGAAGGTGAAGGGTCATCTTGTTATAGAAGATGGTTAGTCAATTGGAGATGGAAGGACAGCTTCTATAACTGATGGAAATCTTTTTATAAATCTTGTAGAGGGTGAGCAAAAGACCATTCTTTGTATTGTTGAAGATTTACTATCAATAAAAGTACCCTATCTAGTAATTTCTAAGTTTATCTATGTTGTTCATCAATTTGTATGATCTGTACAAAAGTTTTAGGATCTAAATCTTATTTTTCTTGGTAGATTAGTGAGTTAGCATTCTTTTAAATCCATATAGGAGGGATTTTTTTAATTTAAAGTGTTTGTTTGAGTGCATTCTTTGTAGTTTGGTTAGAAACCCTTAAACAGGGGTTTTGAGAGTCAAATAAGCAAATGATGACTACTCCACTAAATTAGGCCTTGTAGATCGGTGGAGTAGACTAGAATAGGATTTTTTAAGCTTTGTGTTTGATAACAGGTACAGGGGAAACAAGAATACAATGGTTGAGTTGCTGAGCTACAGGGGAATTTGAAGGGTTTCCATACATTAGTTGATGCTACAGCCAAGGATTTGGAGAAACACCAGTTGTAGAGGCTTGGAAATAGTTTTTAGTGAAGATGAAGACATTATCAACCATGTTTGAAGAGGTGGCAGGTGGATTTAAGTTTTGCAAGATTATTTTTCAATAAACCCTCACTCCTTTTATGTTGTAAATCCTACAATCAAGAGTTTTGTGGTTCAATGTTTTATTGGCCCTATTAGCCCCTAAAGGTTGATGAATCTTTAGTTTTAAGAATTTTAAAAGATTTTTTAAAGAAATTTGGTGTTTTGGTGATGATTTAAGACCAGGGTATGTGTAGGATCATGATGGGCCAAAAAGTGGCAATGTGATGGGTATGTGGCTGATGAATTTTTGTTACCTAAAATTGATGAAACAAAAAGGGTTTTTAAAAGAGATTCTCAGCTTTCCACCAATATAAATTATGCTTTACTTTGAATTTAATAAGTAATTATTATTCATTTTCTATTCAAATTACAACTAAAGTTCATTGATAGACTGATTGAAAAACATTTATAGCTTTCAAATGGTATCACAGTTTTTGAATCCAAAACATGTGTCACATTCTATGCTTTCGTGATACTATATAGGATTAAAAAAAAAAATTTGAATTTCATGAAGTTTTGACCAAGGTGGTGAGACATACAAGTTTTTATATTTTTAAAATTTGTAATAAAAAATTCATAATTAATTATTTACTTGGAAAAAAATTACAAAAAAATATGCATCACATCGAGACATGAGTCCTCTACTTATATCTAAAATCTTATAAAAAAATATTATCATTTTATTGTGGTTAGGGTGGTCAGACAGACACCTACTTCTTATTTTATCCCTAAAATTTAAGTACTACTGCATTGAAATTTCAAATTTTCAATAACTATATTTTTAGTAGTTTAGAAACTACATTCAATTTGCACTACAGATTCTATTCTTACATATTTTTGAAATAATATAGATAACTTATTCAAATTTTTATGTCAAGTTGTGTAACTCTGATTTTTCTTTTTCTTTTTGCCACTTAAGGGTCTATTTTTTCCATGATGATCCTACACATACCCACCACCTCCTTTCTAATTTTTGGCTAATTGGGTGTAGATACCAGCAGAAAGTCTATTGATTCACTTATGTTTTCCAAAACAAGTGCTATTGATTTTTAACTATGTTGAAATAGACTGAAATGGGTTCCTAAAGGCATGTTTTGTTCATGAAGATTCAATCAGGGTTGGTTGATATACCCGCTTTTGTCATATGGAAGTGCTACAAGTGTTTTGGGTCTGTGATTGCAAAAAAGGTGTAATTCTATGAATACAAAGATCTAAGGGATTTCTTTTGTATTGTAACTGATAAAATAATGTTGGTAAACCTATTACAATGGTTTGGGAAAGGTATTGAAGCCAAGTTTGTTGTTTTAGGGTGTTTGAGCAATATGAATCTAATGTGTAAAGTGGTGATTGATTGCAAGGATTAAAGAGTCTAATTGATCACTATTTTGTAAGTGTGTGTGCTAGTTTCTTCCAATAAAAAATATGATGTTTAAGATGTATTGGAAGTCTTGTGATAGTTTGGAAGTAAGAATGCATGGTTTTTTGTTATTTTTCCTTGTAGAGTAAGTTGCATTGGAGAGTGAATTGATGCATGATGAAGGAATGGATGGTTCCAGAGGTTTCTAAACAGGTTATTATTTTGGTTCAGTCATTTTGTTGATGGATAAGTTGTATTTAAGTCTAATAAAGGTCTGGTATGATGATATGGTGATTTGGCTTATTGGTAGCCTTGTAGTTCAAAGTAAATTTGATGGATTTTGCTAAATAGATAAGTAAAATAGTGGTGATTGGTTAAATGGATTTCCTCAATAATATTTAGGGTCAGAAGTACCCTTGATGGTTTGTTGGTTTTGGTAGATACTCTGCATTGCAACACATGACACTACCTACTCCCCCTGAGTGGTAGCCACCAACTTTAGTCTAGAAATGAGATAGATCCATATATCCACTAGAATGATGCATCTCCATAAGCAGATAGTTCAAATAGGGAGGGGTAATAACCCCCAACTTCTTCTGGAGATACTCAAAAGTATCTTTAGGAAGAGCCTTAGTAAATATATCGGCAATCTAATCCTTTGTAGGAACATACTCTAGCTTCACTTCATTCTCCATAGACTTCTCTCTCAAAAGGTGATACCTAATAGATACATGCTTTGTCCTTAAGTGCCTCACTAGATTATTTGAAATGTTAATTGCACTTATATTGCAACAAAAGATAGATATAGGCTTGTCATATACAACTTTGATATCATTCAATGTCTATCTCATCCACAAAACTTGTGTACAACATGATGAGTAGTACTATAATATACTCAGCCTCTACAGTGGACAAAGAAACTGAATCCTACTTCTTACTCAATGATGAGACCAATCTACATCCAAGAAAGAATGCACCACCACTTGTACTTTTCTTTTCATTAGTACAACCAGCCCAATATACATTTGTATAAGCACTTAATTTGAAATTAGTATCCTTAGGATACCACAAGCCATAATCTGAATTGCCTCCTAAATATCAGAATATCCTCTTGACTACTGCAACATGTGTCTCTTTAGGATATTCTTGAAATATAGCCACAAGAAAAACTACACACATGATATCCTATCTAGTAGTAGTTAGATATAGTAGTCTACCAATCATAGATTTGTATTTTCTTTGATCATGCTTAGGTGAGTCATCATCTTTACTCAATTTACAACCAATTGCCATAGGAGTGCATACCGGTTTGGAGTCATCCATTCAAAATTTCTTCAACATCTCTTTTTAGACATAAATTGTGAAATGAATATCCATTTATCTATTTGATTGATTTGTAGCCCAAGGAAGAAATTCATCTCCCAAAACATTGACATCTCAAACTCTTTTTGCATTTCATCTACAAAATTCTTACACATAGCTTCATTTCCACCAAAGATAATATCATCCACATACACTACTACTATCAAGGTTTTTTCTTCTCAATTTTGAAGTAAGGATTACTATCTGCAGTGTCATTATTAAATCCTTGTTGTAAGAAATATTTGTCCAATATTGCATACCAATCTTTAGGAGCTTGCTTCAATCCATATAGTTCCTTCAACTTACATAACATGTATCAGATTGATCTGATAACAAAAATACTTCAGGTTGTTCCATGTAAACCACTTCTTCTAACTCTCCATTCAAAAAAGCAGACTTCACATCCATCTGATAAACCTTAAAATCTTTGTCTGTTGCAAATGCTAAAAACATTCTAATAGCTTCCATCCTATCCATGAGAGAAAAAGTATCCTCAAAGTCTATACCTTCCACTTGTGAGTAACCCTTACACACAAGTCTTGCCTTATTTATTAAGTTACTCCATTTTCATTTAGCTTGTTCTTGAATACCCACTTAGTTCCAATTATGTTTTTGTTTGGCAATCTAGGAACCAATTCCCAAAGTCTTATTCTTTTTTATCTACATAAGTTCTTCCATTTCCTTCATCCAATGTTCATATTTACATGCTTCATTCACTGTTTTAGGTTTAACTTTAGAAAGTAAACACAGATTTACCTCAACTTCAACAAATTTGCTTCTTGTCAATACACCTTTCTTTTTGTCTCCAATAATTTGATCATTAGAATGATTCTTTTGCACATACTTAGCGGTTTTAGGGGGTCTTCTTTAGAGATTATTCCTCTTCATTCTGCACTTCTTGTGCATCATATTTTTATTCTTCTTCTTCTGAAACTAAGGTTCATCTGATACATATCCATCCATTGAAATAGAATTTTACAAGTTTTAATCAACTTTAACATTTTCACTTTCAACTATCTTAATCATCCTTTTGTTGTAACATCTTTAAGCTTTGCTTGTAGTAGAATATACAAGGAAAGTACATTCATCAAACCTTGTATCAAACTTTCCTAAGTTTTCTTCTTCTCTTTTAATGTAACATTTGCTTCCAAACACTCTAAATCACTTCACCATGGGAATCCTTCCATACCATAGCTCATAGGGAGTGTTTGTGTTGTTAGCTTTAGCTTGACCTCTGTTAAGTATGAATAGCCTCTCTCTAGCAGACTTTTGGTAGATTTTCCTCTTTCATCATAGTCCTTGCAATCTCTTGAATAGTCTTGTTTTTCCTTTCAACAACTCCATTCTGTTGAGGAGTTCTAGGGATACACAAATTCCTCTTATTCCATGAACTTCATAAAACATGTTAAACTCATTGGAGGTGAATTCACCCCCTTTGTCAAACCTCAAACATTTTAATTTCAAATCCATTTCATTTTCAACCATAGCTTTAAATGCCTTGCATTTATCTAATGCATCAAATTTCTCTCTAAGAAAAATAACCCATGTCATTCTTGAGTAATCACCAATCAAGAGCATAAAGTACTTGTCACCTTGTAGAACCGCAAAGATTTGTATGCAGTAATTCCAATAGTCTTGTAGGATATTGTTCCTTTTAGTTAAAGGTTCTCCTTGTTTGTTTTCCAAATTGACAACTCTCACAATCAACATTAATAGGGGTGATCCCATAATATTGGTTTACAATTTTTGGCCAAACTGAACATTGAATTGATTGTTTTTAACTAAACCATGAGGAATTTGAATATGATGCAAACTAGTGATATGTGACACTTTGTTTGTAGATTCTAAATATATATTTTTTAGAATTTTTGGAATTAGATTGCACTTCTTTTTTCATCTCCTTCAAAAACCATGAGGAATTTGAATATGATGCAAACTAGTGATTTGTGACATTTTGTCTATAGATTCTAAATATATTTTTTTTCAGAATTTTTGGAATCACATTGCACTTCTTTTTTCATCTCCTTCAAAAACTAGTATTTAACAGTAAACGCTATTTTTAAAGAGTGATGTCACTAGGTAACACATAATTTTTTTTCTATGAAGGATAAAATTCTAATTTTTTCGAATTTAGATTTGTAACTACAATATCTAGTGCATGGAATTGGTTTTATAGCATTTCATTGAATATTTTTTTCTTAATTAAGTTTCAAAGTCAAATCTTTAACAATTTAGACATGATTCACAAGCTAAAGTCAAGGACATCAATATCTAGTGTATTGATATTTTTCAATTTTTTTTTTTGATAATCTACTATTTTTCACATGTATAGAACAAAAATCTTGATTTTTAGTGAAAAACCTGTGTTTAATCAAACTAAAAAATAAAATACATAATAAAACCAAAACATATTAAAATTATATTCAATGGATAGCTTGTTTAGATGACTACTTTCATCTAGTTGGCTCTATGAAGTGTCCTCCATTTTCATCCTCAACCTGAGCTTCGAAGGGAAAATTTTTATAGAAATTTGGTGCAAGAGGGGGAGAAGGGGGAAAATGGGGGGTTTGCTTGAACCCCACTTCGAGCGAACCCACCTCAACCTTTTGAATGAATTGGGGTTCACTCAAAGGGGGTTTCGAGTGAATCCCCCTTTTTACAAAATTTTGCTTTGTTTTTATTCTATGAAACATTAAAAATGAGAGACCCAACATTTAATAGGGTTCACTCGAAGGGGGGTTCGAGTGAACCCTTATTGGGTTTCTTCAGACCCTAAGTTCGTTCTAACCCCTCAAAACCAAAAAATTTCTTTATGGGGGCATTTTTTGCAATTTTTCTTTTTCAACAGAATTGTAAACTAGTTTTGTGGGATCACCCATAGGCTTTGTGATTCTTGGTAAATCTCTCACAACATGAGCTGAACTAATTCTTGCCAAATTATCAAAAGTCATGTGACACATCCTCTGGTGCCATAACCAACTATCATTAATTTGAGACATAAAACAATGACCATCAACACCCTTAAGATGATATATGTTTCTATATATTCTCTTACCGGTAGCAATCAAAGTTCCAAACCCTTTCCTGATCTCAGATGTTTCATCCTTAAACACAAGATTATATCCTTTGCTACACATTTTTCCAACACTCAAAACATTATGTCTTAAACCCTTAACATAATAAAAATTTTCAGTATTATGCTTGACATCAAAATTGATTGAATCTATTCCAAAAATCTTAGCTCTTGAATCATCTCTAAATTTAACTAATCGTCCATCATACTTTTCAAGTTTAACAAAATTACTTTTGTCTCCACTCATGTGATTAGAACAACCACTATCAACAACCCAATAATTTTTTCATCTTTGACATGAAAAGTAGATACCAAAGTACCTTCAAGCTTATCCTTCATCTCTCAAACACTTTCCTTCACCAAAATTTAAAGGCTAGAAGAACCAAATTCTTCTTTTATAGGAAAAAACAAGAATTCATTATAATCAAAATCTCCATAATAAGATTCATCATCAGAAATTCCAGCATGTTCTATCACATAGTAAGCTTTCTTAATCATTTTTCCTTTATTTTCCTTGTTCTTATTGTATATAGCTCTTTTCAGACATCTTGAAGCATAATGACCTATACCACTAGTGCAGCTAAAAAATTTGAAAGGTAATTTACCTTTGTACTTGTCAGTGCTATTTTTCATCTTCCTCACAAAGTTAGCTTCTAAATCATTGAGATCTTTTCCATCTGAATCTTCAACCTTCTCTAATTTATCAGCCTTGAAAGTAATCTCTACCTTTGTACCTTTCTTCATTTTTCTCATTTCAAATGCAGTTAGTGTACTAATCAACAGATCTCTTAAATAATTATCAAAATCTATAGTTTCCTCAATAGTATATATCTTTTCACTGTAACAATCAGGAAGATATCTAATAACTTTTTTTACTACTTAAGATTCTTTAATTGTTGCACCATGGCCTCTCATATAGCACTTACCATCTCATCAAAT
Source organism: Sequoia sempervirens (assembly GCA_007258455.2). Lineage (NCBI taxonomy): Eukaryota > Viridiplantae > Streptophyta > Pinopsida > Cupressales > Cupressaceae > Sequoia > Sequoia sempervirens. Next base: position 126,917,625 of record VDFB02256132.1, read on the forward strand.
CTCTAAATGTAGCCTTTAATTGTTTCATCCTTAGACATTTGCATCATTTCAAAATGTGCCTTCAAATTCTCCAACTTTTCTTTTTTGACCTTTAGATCTCCTTTAGAAATGCTTTCTAGCTTATCCAAAACCTCTTTAGCAATCTTCAAGCTCATAACTTTTAGTAATTTAGTATTTGAAAAACTATTCATAATAATAAATCTTGTCTAAGTAGCATTTACCTCATGCGCCTTGATCTTTGCACTTGTACATGGATCATTTAGAGGTGGAGTATAAGTAGTCTGATAAGCCTTTTCAATCTCATATCCTTGAGCTACCAATTATACTTCCATCTTTGTCTTCCATAATGCATAATATGTGCCATCGAATCTAGGACATTCCAAAGCAACCTTGTTCACCATCCTAGATCTACCTTAGGTGGTTAAGCTCTTCTCCAAGGAAACTTTCTCTGATACCAATTTTTGAAATGAACAAGATAGCTGAGAGGAGGGTGAATCAATTGTAGCAAGTTAAACCTTCAAAACCCTCTACAATAATCAAATCCACATGCATTCATTAAACCCTTATTCTATTAGAATGATTAAATATGAAATGCAGATAACAAAAAATGAAATCACAACACCATACACAAGAAAACACCAAATTTATGTGGAAAAACCAATGAGGGAAAAACCATGGTGACGATTAGCTCACAATATAATCAATAACAAAACTAGTACAAAAGGGCTCACTGCCAGAATATGACACACTATCCAAAAAGGCTCATAGCTAGGGCTCACTATCATAGAAAGAAATACAAGAAGATAGAAAAAGAATGTTACAAAGAGAACACTTCTCAGTGCAACAAGGAATCCACCACAATTTTTCCCACACTCTCGCAGTCTTGCATGAATGATTTTGGATGCCTTTAGCTCACTACCTTCAAGAACCCTAACACTAAAATTCACACTGCTCTACTCAAATTTCCATCATACTCATCACTTGCATCAATCTCACATCTATCTTCCTTCTTACTTATCTCCTACATCAACTCATAACAGCACCATACATATTTATATCAATCTCAACCTCAAAAACCTTCTCCAATATCGACAACTAGCTATTGTACATACAAATTCAAAATAGGTTGGCACCAAAACATTCCTGTGGTGGATAGGAATGAAGGAAACCTACATAAATCCTTAATCAGGACCCAAATAGATCCAACACACTTCAACATGTTTCTTAAATTTTGACATGTAGTGTTAAACACAAGGTCGACCAACACCCATGCTAAACACCATAATCATTAAGTACACACTTCCCCAAATCAATTCATAACATCTAGACAACATAATTCACTTGAACATGATCTAGAATAACCCAAAAACTACTTAAGATTCGTCAAACACTTCATCCAAGCTTGCATCATACAAATACTTCAACTCAAAACAACTGGTAACCCTTATTTGCATACTGATAAATGAAACTCACTTTGTACTTCACCAAATCAATTAGAATCTTGAATACGGAAAGATGCAAGAATGATAAACAACTTCCCAAGTCCACACTGCCTAAAGCCAAACAATGGAGAAACATGGAGCAAATACATTTCTCCTTGGCCATAAAAAACATTACTCCAAAACTGGTTCACACACTAGTGAAAATATCTCGCACTACACAATGATCCAAAAACTCAAATTCTGAATATAACAACCTCTAACAACCATGAACAACATATCAAATCCACATATGCATAAGATCAACATAGAAGAAATGTGGAGCACAATACCACATCACATTATGAACACTTGCACAACATATTTTACTCTGTTTATCAAATTTTATCAAATGAACTTGCAATCCAAGTACCAAAGACATCATCTTAGCTTATTACTTCATTCCAACTCATCTTCAAACTCTACAATAAAAAGATAGCTCCATGTACTCACAACACTTCCTCAAGATCTCAACTATACATGTACAACCTGCAACAACTTGTGTTCCTCTTTTTCACAAATTTTCAATACCCCTGACATCTTCATTCCATAGTTGACATCAATGACAACACCAATCAATAGATTCCTATTGACATCAATGACAACACCTTCATACTTGTAGCAAGAAGTGAATGGCATAAAAAAGTCTACATGAAAACTAGTAAAACTCTTTTCATATTTCATACTAACAAATAAATATTCTAATAAAAATGTAGAGTATGTTTGTGCATTGAAGAATAGAATAATAGAAGTGCATGGCATAAAATCATTGACATGAAAACTAGTGAAACCGTTATCATATATTGTAATATGCAACATATAAAAAGAGAAAAATGCAAAGTTAAAATTTTTCTAGTGATAAACAAAACAATACAAGTGCATGGCAGAATATTGTCAAAATGATAACTAGTGGAACCCTTTTTCATATTTCGTAACTTAGCAAGCTAATATTAAAACCAAATTGTAGAGTATAAATTCGTGCAATGAAGAACAAAAGAGTACAAGTGCATGGATGAGTATTGTTGAAATGAAAGCTAGTGAAACCCTTTTCATAGTCTGTAGTAGCAATCAAATATAAAGAGTGAATTACACAATGAAAGATTGTGTAATGAAGAAGAAATAATATAAGTGTATAGCAGAATACCATCAAAATAAAAAACAATGGTACAAGCCTAGTGAGGTAAAAACCCTCAGCTAAAAGGGAAAGGGATCTTTCAAGAGTGTAGAGCCGAAGAATGAATCGTGCAAAGCTAAACAATAAATCATGGAGAGTTGAACATCTATTGGTGTCTAACCAAACGAAGACTCGAGAACAAATCCAAAGAAAAGGAATGACAATGAACAAGATATGCGAGAATTTGGAGCATTGAATGAACCTTGATCTCCAAATTACGTGCCAATTAGGCTGAGTAAATGAGAAGGGACACGTAAGGCAAGTTGTCGAGTGGAGCTAATAAAGGAGGCGATGCACGATAAATGCTCTCAACTAGATGATTGAGGTGGTGAGGTGTTCTTATGCCTAATTTCCTTCATGCTACCAACGGAGGTAGAACTGCTCAACTGTCAAGTAGACCCCAAAATGGGCCCGTCTGGAAAACCGTGGGCCAATCGGTGCATGACACGTGGTGGGGTGGCAAAATTTGAAAAAAAAAAAAATTAGGTGCATGCGTGATGAGATGATGTGATAGGCATTTTTTTTGGTTATTAGGTCCATGTGGACCTCTAAAGATAAGGTGTACCTCTTTGGGCCCCTCTCCCCTATATATTTGGCTAGAATTAACTGTTTTTTTACATGAATTTTCATAATTAAAACATATTTATGTTCTTTACTTTGAATTTATGATCTCATAGAAAAATACTAATGCTCTACAAGCGTGAAATCATTAATTGTATAAGAATATGTAGCATAGATTCAACTCTATTACCCGTCAATAAAAAATATATATAGTACGAGATCGTATGATTAAAACATATTTAAGTCTACTATGACATATTGTATTCGTTTTTCTGACCCGTATTATTAAAAATCTGGAGGTTTACTTTAGCTAATGCGCCCATTTAACATTTTTAATGGATTAGCAGAATAAAAGTTGTGCGATCCAATTCCTAAAGTCTTTAGCAGAGCCCACAACGAATTCGTCGACATTATTACGTTTACATATTATATACAACTTCTATCCAAGTCACAATTGCCTTGGAGATGTTCTTGATGTCTTTACTCCATCCAGTAAAGATAAGCGTAGTGTACAACACAAACATGGAGGTCCACAATGCCTTTGAGTTCATGCCTTTCACTATCGTTTCGTCACGCGGAGTTCAAGTTGTTGTCAGTGATGTGGCCACATTTCTTATTTTGTTAATTTAAACTAAATGCTTTTTACTTACGGACCCGAATGCTGCAGCTCTAGAAACTCTTTTAGACATTATCTTCATTTAATGATCCATGTTTACTTGTTAACAATTCAATTGCGTTTTGTATGAAGATAATGGCGGATCCGGATTCACAAAGTCCTAGCGATCTTACTGGACGCGAATGTATAAGTGTGCCGATTTCTATTGATTTTTAAACATCGACATTTCTTTTGATGAAAATATATTGTGAGCGATAGTCTCATTCGAAAGTGACAAAAAGGAGGAAGGAGTATTTATACTACAGCATTTGTAATCAATAGAAATTGCTTTGTGAATATCTTCTCTTATGTGCATATGTGTTTTATTATTAATATATTGGAAAATTTAAGCTTTTCTTGTTCCATATAATTTTTTATCTTTATTAGTTGCATCAATGTGGTATATAGAAGTTAAGCAAATGAGTTATTTGCATTGGTCCATATGGGTAATAGTTTCAAAGAATCATCATTTTGATGATTGAAAGACAAAAATTATGAATACTAAAATATGTAGATGAATTTCTATTTGGATTACAAGAGTTTGGGACTTAGCGGAAAATGAGTATCCAAACCCTCAAGATCAAGCAACATATAATACTCTCACTCAAGGTCTTCCAAAACCTCAAGATCAAGCAATCTATAATACTCTCACTCAAGCTCAAAAGGATTTAGTGAAGGAAAATTGCTAGAATGATAAAAGGGCCCTATTGTTTGTAACACTAGCAATTGATGTGTCTATCTTTCAAAGGATTTTACTAACATCTAATCAAACAAAGCATGGGAGACCATACCAAATACTTAGCAAGGTAGTATGTAAGCGAAATTAGCAAGACTGTAAAGGTTAAAAAAGGATTTTAAAACTTTACAAATGAGAGATTTAGAATGCATGATTGATTTCTTTACTCATGCAATTAGTTTTATCAATTAAATTATAATGAATGGAGGAACTATTGATGATCAAAGAATGGTGGAGATGGTATTCAAGAGTGTATCAGTAGGGTTTGACTCTATTGTTATTGCTATTGAATATTTAAAGGATTTGTCATAATTATCTTTGGATGAATTAATGGGTTTGTTACAAAATCATAAGCAATGGTTGAATTGGTCAATCAACTCCTCCATAATACAAGAATTTAAAGCACGAGTATCATTCAAGGACAAAGAAAAAATGAGAATTTGAAGAAGGGGCATCTCCAATCTTTGGAAGATGCATAGAAAGAAACATAGGAAAAAGAGGAAGATGATTTTCAAGAGATAGGGCCAATAATAATATCAAGGGAGGAAGCAACAATAGAACTACCATAAAGACAATGAAGATTGATATGTGCAAGGAAACCATTAAAAGTGTCATAAACCAAGCATCTGATGTCGTTATTGCCCAAAATATGGTCATTACACTTATCAAAATAAAATGTATGATTAAAAAAAATGTATTTTTCAAGAAAAATAAAATTGAAGATTGTGCTTATTGTTAGTAATATTGTTGAAAAAAGTAAAAGAGGTCTTTGTTATTTAGATAGTGGTTGTAATAATCATATAACTAGAAATAGAGAATTTTTTTCATGAATTGATGAATTAGTTCAATCTAAAGTCAATATATAAATGAAAATATTATAGTTGTCATGGGTAAAGGGAGCATAAAAATTAGAACAAAGAAGGAAAAGAACATATCCTTGATGGGTATAATGTTTTAGCACATATAGCTTGACTAGTGTTGGGAAGTTACTACAAAATGGTTATAGAGTTTACTTAAAAAATGGATCTTGCATTAATTTAGAAAAAAATAAAATGAATATATTAATTGTAAAAGTTTCAATGATAAATAATATAATGATAAAGATAATAAAATACATTGTCTACTACCTTCAAATCCACTATAAATGATTAGTTATGGTTGTGGCATATAAGATTTAGGAATTTAATTTTTAGTATGATAATTATATTATATTGAAGGAATATTATGAAAGGATTACTCTTTATATATCAAACTACTAAAAATTGTGATGATTGCATTCTTAAGAAATAACATATAGAAGCATTCCCTTTTCGCAAGTTGTATAAAGAAACATCCCCACTTCAAACTATATATTTAGATTTCTGTGGATTAATGAAAAATTCCTCATTTCAGAATAGTAGGTATTTGATAACCTTCATTGATGACTTAAAAAATATGGGTGTGCTTCTTGGAACAAAAATTTGAAGTCTTTGAAATATTTCAATAATTCAATGTTTTTCTTGAAAAATAAATTAACCACTACATAAAAGTGGTGAGAACAAACGAAGGAGGAAAATATATGTCAAATGATTTTTTTATTTTTCATAAGACACATGGAATTAATAAACAATTCATTGCAAGGTATGCCACATATCAAAATAGAAGTGGTGAAAGGAAGAATAAAACAAATAGTTTCGGGTTGTTGTAGATTTTTTATTGCTTAGTTTTTTACCATTCCTCTACAAATAGTATAAAATATACAATACCAAAATAAGTAGGAAGTAAGAAGAAACATATTTTTTCTCATTTGAGAGTATTTGGGTGCATTGCATATGCACATGTCTATAATGAAAAGATAAATTTAAGTTAGATGATAAAAAGAATAATATATTTTTATGCAATATAGTGAGAAATTGAAAGCATAAAAATATATAACCTAATCACTAAATAGGCTATCATTAGAAAAGATGTAGACTTTCTTAAAGATGAGAAATGGATTTGGAGTAGATATTTACAACACCAACATTAAAATGAGATCAAATACTCAATAAAATGTTACATGCTCATATCAACCACCTCTAAAAATAAGTATCTCAAATAAACCTTCATCTTCTATTAGAATCCATGATTCATATTATTCCACTCCAAAATGTGTAAGAATAAGTGACACATGAATTTCCTCTTGAAAATAAAAGAAAAAGAGAATCTTAGAGGAAATATATGATGTCAATTAAAGTAGTAATGATCATGATTTGATTTTGACTCTTTATTATTTACTAAAATTGATACAATATCTTTTGAGGAAGAAAATGAGAAAGAAAATTGATTTAAAGAAATTGATGAAGAAATTGATACCATAGAGAAAAACCATGCATGTGACCTTGTACATTTATTGGTAACAAAAAATATTATTCATGTAAAGTGGTTCTATTTAAGATTAAACTCAATGCAAATAGAAATATTGAAAACTATAAATCAATGTTGGTTGTAAGGTTTTCTCTTATGAACCAGGGATAAAATATGATTAAGCTTTTACTATAGTTTTTAGAATATATACAATTAGAGTTGTCTTAGTAATAGTAACATGTCATAAAAAAAGTCTATCCAATGGATCAAAACTATATATTTGAATGTTGTAATAAAAGAAAAAAAAATGTGTAATAACCACTAGGACATAAAATTATGGATTAATAAAATACGTTTATATATTGAAGATAAAACCTAGAAAAATAGGTTCACAAATATGAAAGGGGTATGATGCACCTATCATCCTTGGTCAATTACAAAAAATAGATCCGTTAGGGAAAGATTGAATTTCAACCCTTTGGTTAATCAACCTTGGTGAATATCTTGTTGTTTTCCTTATGATTGAGGACACAGTAAATCAACGTAAACAACACCTTTGGGAGATAAATTAAAAATACCAAATGAATGAAATAATGCAATGTAACACATGAAACATCAAATTTAAAGCTTAATTAGACAAAATCAAAAATGTTTCGGTAGATCTTAGAAGGGTATGATTTTATGCACCTATCACAAAAAAGCTTGTGTTGAGTATCCTTCTGAGACTCATTTTCCCTAGGGTGAATAGGTCTTGCTACAAGGGTTCAAAATATTATTTTATAGTCCTCTGGTCCTTGGTTTACACTTTTGATTCCTCTGGGTTTCATAATAAAAAAATTGGAATTAAATTCTAAAAGTGAGTTTTTTGTGGCTTGAAAGTAAAGTTGACAACTTTGCAACTTTGAAAACATTTGAAATTTTGCACTTTTTATAGATCTTCTTGATCCTTCTTTAACCTAAGATATGCAAAACACACTAGAGGGAAAAATTGGTTGTTTTTGGTGTTTGTGGGTTCACCTTGTTCAAACCCCATTTTGGTAATTAAAACTTTAAATGCAACAATGAAACATGAAAGGAATGATGAATGAACACTTACTATGTTGCAACTCACCAAACCCTTGAATTGAGATCCTTGAAGGATTGAAACTTAAAAAATCTATCCAAGGTCTTGATCTTGCATGAATGTGTTGATTGATGATGTGATCTTGATGTTTGAATATTGAATTGAATGCTTGAAACCTATATCACAATGTTAGCTCAAAAAACATGCATGGACACACATAAAATTTGGCATGATACAATCTTGAATGTTTTTGTAGATAATTAAGAAATTTGTTATTCAATGCTCTTGAGAATAAAATTTTCTCATATGAAAGTTCCCTCTCGCTAGATGTTTTGAATTGATAAAAAAGAATAGGTATTTATAGGTAATTTTCCAATTTCTCAATAATTAAAATTCAAAAGCTGACAATTGTAAATTGAATTTGAATCATAAAAATGCCACCAAAAAAATATTTTAAAATTATGGTGATAAACTTAAGTGGGATGCATTCGCCCTTGGGAAAATGGGTCCTAGGCCCAAAACCTAGGACACACCAATTTTAGGAAAATTTAATTAATGATTGCAATTGTTTAATACAAGTTTCTCTTTAAGAAAATTAAATTAATTAGGATTTTGAAGGCATAATTGGGTCAATTATAATTTGAATTAAGTCTAAATAATTAAGCCCACCAAAATATAGTGTGAAAATGTAAAGGAGTACTTTTTTCTACACTACAAAATAAAACCTTGTATTAAGTAAAAAATGGTCGAACATCTTGGTATGGTAGGATTGATTCTTATTTTTTAAAGAATGAATTTAGTGAATGTAGTAGTAATCAAACTCTATACATAAAAATAAATGATCAAGTTCAATTTTTAATTGGATTATTATATGTTAATGATTTAATATTTGTAAGAAATTTGTCAATTAACTTGTTCAAAATAGCTATCAAAAAGAGTTTTAGATGACTAATTTGGTGATTAAATAATTTATAAGAATTGAAGTGAATAAAAAAACATTCCAATTATATTATAAACAAGTTTATAATAATGAATTGCAAGCCAAAAACAAAGAGAATCAACACATAATTAAAATTATGTAATGATGATAAAAGAACTAATGTCGATTTGACTTTGCAATAAATACTTGTTGGTAGTTTAAAGTAATTGACAAGAACAAGAGCTTATATCATGAATGGAGTAAATTTAATTTCAAGTTTCATTGAGTAATTAAAGGATACTCCCTAGAAAGGATGAAAAATAATATTAAGCTATGTTAATGGCATTAAAAAGTATGATTTTCTATATTATTTGTCTAATGAATTTTGAAATATTGATGATAGAAAGAGTAACTCAAGATATATCTTTCACCTTGATTCAAGAGTATAATCACAAGCTTCCAAGACATACCTCATAATTGAAGGGAACACAATATAATAATAGGGGGTTGAATCAGTATATGCAAAAAATCTTTAATTCACCAGTAATTACCATTAATAACTTCTCCAAACATAAACCTCAAAACATCAAAGCAACAAGTATTAATTTCTTCAATCATTAAGAAACATAGGTAGATGCACACATTCACACAAAGAACACTAGATATACATGGAAACCCAAAATTGAAAAAGCCACAATGAGAAGAGCCACTTGGAACTATTGTCCAAATCCAACCTCACAAAATAGTGAAACACTTACAATAATGAAGTACGCACCAACCTAATGGAGACACTAGTCCCCATTTATGTTTTTAGGCACCAACCTACTAAATATACCAATCCCCAACATATATATTTGAGAACCAAATCATTAGGCAAGACACAAGTCCTATCGAATTAAAAAAATATGATTTTCTGATCTTCAAGACTTATTACACAACTTGCACTTGATCTGGTCTACCTTCAAATTCTCTCCTACACAACATATGATCTTTTGATAATGGTCCATAATGATTGGGATACAACTTCCATTACATAATGAATACATCATTCACACTCACCCTTATCATTCAAGGAGTCCTCATCATAAATATATGCATTCCAATACATTAAAAGTATTTTATGTTGTCCAAGAACCCCTTAACACCATACACAATTAGCTAGGTCTACTAAGGGTAGACATAAATTCCAATTGACATGAAAAATTTAGTGGGTTAGTCCTAAATAAATTTTATTTCCACCAATAATAGATGGCATTATGTGCTTCCTTTAGAGATCTTAAACTTGACATTTTTGAACTTCAAATGTTTCCTCCAACTTGCACATGCTTCCCTTCTTTAGTGCTGATGGAACCCCTAAATTTGCTTCATGTCCCATCTTAAAATTTTGCAAGGCTTAAGTTAAATCCATGTCTCTGTGTTTCAGTTTTTGTTCACTATCACTGTTTTAGGGTTTGAACCTTTCTAAGTAACCCTTAGGCTTGTGTCCCTGCAAGTGTTTTAATCCATCGTTGACTCCTTGCCATCAGTTCCCAGTCAATTAAGTGGCAACATAAGTCATCAAATCCATTCTATTACTGGCCCCTAATGCCTAGGTCCTCGAAATTCCTTTATTTTACAAGGTTGAATTATTGGCCATGTTTTTCCTTCACATCCTTTGAAATAAATGATTCTAAGTTTTATAAGGCCTTTATTGTACATGATCCTATGCAATCCCTTTTCTTAAAACAACTTACGAGCACATGGAAAATTGTCTCACTTAAGTCTTGTCTACCTTTTTCTCTCATCACTCATTGTAGATAGCTTTGTAGATAGTGATATGTGATGAGTGGTGTTTCCCTATATCACTCATCATGAATGAGTTATGGATCTTAAGTTTTGCATTAGTGATGCATGATACATGTGTTCATTTTATTATCATTTCCTTCTTCTTTGCTGCTAATCACTTGTGAGTGTTGTGTTGTGACTTGGTGATGCATAGTGAGTCTGTTGTGTGCTATTTGCATTTTCTTCCATTGCTCATCACAAATTCATTGAAAACTCTAAGCTTTAAAATAACGATGAGTGATGTGGTCACGGGTTCTAATTTTCTATCACTGATTTGAATTGTTCCTGTGAGCGATGTTTATTGTACCTTTGATTTTCAAGTAGGAACATGTGGCCAGATCTTGTTCCATCACTACCTTTCTTTTTCATTGATGTGTTTTGATATTTTAAGTATGAATCAACGATGGGTGATGGGAAATGAACATAAGAAGGGTGGATAGTGATCTGATAGCTAAAATTTCATCATGTTAAATGGTCACATCGCTAATGGGACTTCAGTGAAGGAAGGGAAACCTGTAATGGGTGATGTAATATTTGAAGGAATATTCCCCTCACTGTTGGCTCTTGGCACCTCGCCGATTTAATGGAAAGGGTATGAGATAGAATGGTGATGCATGATGGTTGTTAGATAAGAGGTGACTAATAAGATTAAGTGGAGATGTGACAACTTTCTAAGGTGGTATCATCATTTTTGAGGCACAAGTTGTAAAAGTTAGGAGCAATGCTTAAGGAACACCATTGAATGTGTTTTAAATTTGAAGGGATCAACGACCCACATTTAAATTTCAGCAACTAGTTGTCAACTTTCTCATGCAATCCTTCTTTTATCATTAATGGCTACACACTCCTACTATTCTACTTAATGTAGATCATTTTCTATTTTATCTCACCATTTTCAGTAATCTTGGGTTGAGAAATTGGTTTAGAGCCAAAGGAAAAGCATATGAGGCTGAGGCATTGTAATTGTAGAAATGCCAAAATAATTGTCCTAGGTAAGTTGGTGCCCTATTCCAATTATGCAATATGTTGGCTTATGAGTTGAAAATTCTTGGGGTAGTAAGAGTTTTAATTGTTTGTAATTTTCACTTGGTTTGGTAGAAAACTATGTGAACCTAAGGATTTTTTCTCTGCAATTTCATTTTGAGAGCACAAACTAGTGAATTTTCTTGCAATTAAGGTTTGCTAGTCATTGTCTTGTCTCCTACAAGAATGAGTAAGCCAACTAAGTTTGTCCATCCAGTCATGAGGTCTAGGATACTTAGTTTTCTTGAGTCCCAAGACATTGCACCTAAAACCGAACTTGGCACACCAAAAGATCATGCAACACAAAAGGGTAGGACGAGTGCCCATAATTAAACTAAGAAGATTGGTGTCAAGAGAAATTACCACCTAAGAAGCGGTGTTGTTGGTCGTGGCCAAGGAGAGTTTGGTGGAAATTTGGCTAAGTCTTATGGGAAGAAGAAGAAGAATAAGTACCACAAGGCTTATGATTCTTATATGGGGAGACATAACTCTCCCATGGAGGATTCAGTTGTCCCTTTAAATGAAGGAGATACTGACCCAGAGTATGGCCATTACCTTCTTACTCTAGTGGCATGAGAGGATTTTGATGATGGATACTAGTAGCTTCTCCAATTTCAAGAAGAATAGAGAGTAGGCATGCGTAATTTGATTTTGATGAATTAGAGTAGAACCTCAGTTAATTTTTGTTTTTTGATGACACCACCACATCAGCGGGTCCATACCTTTCAGCAAGCATATCTTTTCTTGTCTTTGGTGGTGACTTGGAATCCTTTTTGGCTAGTGTGAAGAAGAGGTGTTGGACACCATTGCTTGAATGGAAAATATGCCTTTTCCAGTTAATATATATGTTTCTTCCTTAGTTTTTGATGGAGAATCTTCTTTGATTGACATGGATGAGGGATTTTAGGGCTGCTCTAATGATGAGTGATACCTTTTGGAAGGCTAGTTCATTTTCTTGAATGGGTGATATTGAGTTTTTCCTTTTGCTTCCCCCCCATTTTACAATGAGAAAATGTAAACATCTGGGGAATCTTTGAAACTGAAATGAAATGAAGTGTCAAATGTAAATGTGACTAAAATGGTAATTTGGCCTAAAGCTTGTTGCTCCCATATTCTATAAATGGGAATTATGGGCCAGTTACAAAGAGGTTCGCTGTTCTGAAATTGATCACATGGAGGATTGTAAAGAATATATTTTAACATTTTGAGTGTTAAGTATTAGGTTTGAGTCTGCTAATATCCACATGTAGTCTTGATAGTAATTTTGACAATATAGAGAAAAATAGTGTAAGTTCTACACCATTTTCTCTCCTATGTACTAGTTTTATGAATTATAAGTAATATAATCAAGGGTTATCTTGCCTCTATTATTTTTTAATGGGTGTATGGTTTTATTCTTTCTTATTAATTCAAATAATTGATGTAAATGATTGAATGGAGCTATAGTTTTATGTTAAATCATGTACTAGGATGTTAGTAATAAGTGATGGTTGGGATATAATATTGAAGTACTATAATGTAGTATCCTCAAGGATTTAAATAATTTCATGTGTGAGATTGCTATCAAATCATGTAAATGTTAGAATTGACTCTGTCCAAGGATGAGGCACTAATCTAAGTGAGGTGATCATGTTGCATTTCATTGATTAATTTAGCAACAAACAATTCATTAAATCAAGTTTTCTAAAATGGGCTACAAATTATGTTAGGCTTTACCATTGTTTAAAGCTCTAAATATGAATTTTTGTTAATAAGTAGCCAAATCCTTTGATACATTCTGTTTGTTGAGCCATTATATGAGAATTATCTATTTGTTGCAATGTTTATGATAAAATGACATATGAATATCAGGCAAACATTATTAGGATCACCCTCCTAGGTCTCACATAGCCCGAAGAGTAGAAGTAGAGGCCTAATAATCCTTTACTTGTTTGTTGACCAATCCTTCCCTTTGCTTATCATTGGATTCTAGAAAATTTATAGGTAAATGGTAAGATTATGTTTGGTTCTAAAAAATTAACCAACAGATTGATGAATCTACTAGGGATGATACTCATGAAACTTGTATGTGTTTCCAAATCATAAGTGTTAGAATCAAGTACTTTGATAGTACAAGCCCATGTTTGGTCTAACTTTGTATCTATGAGTCCACTCTTATAAATGTTGCAAGAATGTGCATTGTCTCCCTCGAAGCTTGCAAGTATTGTCAAGATCTACCATGATTCCATGAATGTTTTATAATTTCTCACTAGATGTGGGTGGTAACTCTGAGATCTCTGAACCAATATGTATTATTTGAGAAAATCCAATAAAATGGAACAAAAATTTGTTTAAGAAAAGATAAGGTAGACTTGAGCTCATATGGTAAAGACCTTGATGGGAAGTTAGAAAGAAAAATTGAAGGGACTCCAGTATTATCTTGAGATTCAAAGAATTTACTAAATCTGAACATCTAGTTCATATTTTGAGTACTTAAAACAGGGAAAGGGTTGTGTTGTACAAAGCATAAAGGAATCATGTATGACTCTACTGATCAAGGAAGCTTAAATTAAAATCAAACTATGAAAGCAACTTCATATTGTTGAATTTTTTTCCTCTAAAGGAGGTGGGGACTCTACAAAACAGAACCTAATGGAATGGTGATGAAAGCTTTAGATCTACAAAGTTTCCAAGTCAATGGCGTAATTCAAAGCAACTACAAAATATCCAGGTATTTTTCCTATTTTGGTTTTCAAGAAGCATTAAATTTGTGTGAAAACTGTGTTGAGTGATTTGGAAAAAAATTGGTTCCCTATTAAGTGAATTGAGTAGTAATAAAAGGAATGGTAGTGGTAATCTTACATACTTCTAAGAAATAGTTTGAAGTTTCTATATTATGATGAAGTATGATCGTTATTAAAATATTCCTATTAGAAAGATCTGAAAGCATGGATGTATTTGGGTTGTACACCTTAGGGTCATGATTAAATCAAGGAGTGAGGTAGTGAATAATCAGCTACAAAGTTGACATTTGAGGTTTGTAAAGGGATACAAGAAGTGTATCATTCCTCTATATCTCCCTATGGAATTTCAAGTAAAAACATGTAGGGTGTGCAGTCTTTTCCATGCCATCAAAGGAATTTCTCTATTTGGAGGTATAGACCATTAAATTTTGATGGTATTTAGAATTTTCCAAACTCTATTCCTAGTAGTGCTAAGGAACATTTGCCAAAGTTTATAGGGAAAAGTTATGAGTCATCTCATAGAGATTTGTATACTTTTATGGACTTGACGGGAGACTATGAGATAAGTCATGAAGATGTTGTTATGAAGCTATTTTTTCAATATTTAAAGGAAGATGCTAGAGATTTTTTTTCATGCTTACTTGTATGTTCTATGTCTTCATGGAATGAATTCATGGAAGTGTTTATAGAATAGTTTGGTGAAAGGATTAATCCAAGTTCAATAAGCAAAAAACTCATGGAAATTCAAAAGGATGAAAATGAGTTAGTCCCAGCTTCCAACCTCATATTTGCAAAAACAATAAGAGATATTCCTAAAAATATGAGACCAAGTGATGTAGAGTGTTTTTTTGTGTATTTTGGTGCATTCGATGAAGAAATGAGTTATTTGATGAGAGATAAGGAGCCCACAACATTGCATCATACATATCAAATTTCTATTGACATTGAAAAAAATTTGAGGTATTCAATGATGAAAGGGTATATGGCTATGAGTATAGGCTATTTCAGTACCCCTCTTGTAGTGGATTAGATAGTAGAAATGATTGTCATGATAATGGTGCTTCTACTATTCTAATTTATCCACCATCATCTAGTGCAACTAATGGTGAATTGCAAATTGAACATCAACAAATTTTAAGCAATACTTATGAAATGTCTTTTGTTCAAAGGCTATCTAATATAAAGAGATATCAAGGAGAATCATCATATGACCTATTTGCAAGGTTTTTAGATGCCTTGTTGGAAATTCCCAAGAAGTTTAGACCTAAGGATTTAGTATGCATTGACTTATTTTGTGAAATATTCTAGATAGAATTTAGTACTCTACCACAAGAATTGAAACCTCAAGGTTTTGATCAAATGATTGATTGGATAAGAATTGTTGAGGAAGCTAAGTATGATTATGCACAAAGTGTGAGAACAAAAAAATTCAATGATGGCTATCCTATTACAATGAATCAGAGGACAACTCAAGTAAGTGAAAAAGTTAAATCAGAGAATGGACACCTATCTTGTGGTATGGGAAAATCATTGTAATCAATTTATAGATAGCCCATATGTAACTTATTACTTTGATGGTAAGGGTAAAGATACATTTGCAAGCATTGTTGTTGTCCCTCCATAAGTAAATAATTAAAGCATTGAGAATGAGAGTTTGAGTATTCATTCTAAATACTCTAAGCATAGCCTGGGTGATGGTGAATTCCCTTGCAATAATGATCAAGGGGAAACTGAGATCTCTAATTACTTTTTTGAAGAGTGTAAATATTTTTGTAATGATGACCTGGAAACATTTTCTTTGCATGAAGGATGAAATAATACTAATTCTTAAGAAGTTTTTTTCCATACAAGTGAATGAACAAATTTCATGTGATCGATTCTTGGAATGCAATCCAATTGTATCAAAACTTGAGTGTGCTAGCCTTGTGAATGATAATGAGTTTGAAGAAAAGAATGTGTGTTTTTAGTATCCTAAGCCTAACCAGAGTGCTAAGAATGATAAAATTTGTAATTCTAACCAACATGATCATGTCTTGATTGTTCCTGATTATCTATGTGAAGAAGAGATGGAATATGCAAGTTTCGTAGTAGAAATGGACATGATTTCATTTGACAAGGAATGTATTGATGAGGAAAGGGATGAGGAATTTTGGTTGAGTTGCTAATGAAAACCATTCAAATTGTAAGGAACACTTCACAGTTGAGTTTTCATACATATCAATTGATGATACACATGAGTGCCTTGCTACTGACTCTGTTAGCCTTGAGTTATTTGAGCCATATTTTGAAACATTTTTCTTTGAGTTAAGTGATGATTTGAAGGATAAACTAGAGTCTGTTATTGAGCCTAAAATGGAGGTATTTTTTGATGCATGGGATGTAATTGACAATAGTGTTTGTGTCAATGATCTTGATCTAAATAAAAGTAGAGGAACCATGGGTTTTGGTGAATCAATTTCCTTAAGTAGTGGAGAATATGACAATATAACTAATTTTCACTACTCAGATGAGTGTCAATACCATTTTGAAAGGATGCCTATGTATGAACATTTCTCATTCATCACAAAGGATAAATTTTTTCCTGGTGTGGGATAGAAACCAAGTGATGATCACAACATTTTATGTAAGCTTTCCAATGATTTTGGGATATCAAAAGTGGAATTGCAACATCACTCCATGGGGTTAGGATATATGTCCTTGGGTGGGAATCCTAAAAGAAGTGTCCATGAAAGTTTCTAGCTTGATGTGAAAACTAAAATGAATATCAACCCTTATGGTGTCAATGATCAAGTGGACTATAAATGTTTTCAATTTCCAGTCTAGCTAGAGGAATATCTAGAAGAAATTAATTGTGAAATCAATAAGGTAAGATGCCACATTTATCTTGGTTTTCACTTGATACCTAAATATAGTTTTTGAGTTGGGTAGGGTTAGTGATAATAATGGTAAAATCAAGCATATAACAATTATGTTTAGTTGTAGTGACCACAATAGGGCTAGTTGTCGAGGAATTCATGGTAGTATTTTCAAGTATGGCTAGTTGCAGATGGTAGAAAATTATTTTTTTGACAGAGGAAAGGAATGGTTCTAAGTTTTTGGGGGCTTGGGGTGACCAATGTGAAGGTGAAGCCTACTGAATTGTAGAGTATGGGCTAAAAGCTTGTATATCTAGAAGAGGCTTCTAAAAAAAATTTGATATGGGAAGTACATTGGACAATTGTGTAAATTTTATATATATGTTGGTTTGCTTTGGTATGGTCTTTCCTTGCCTTGTCTAGGAAGATCCTGGTTTTGGTTCTCTATTATTGGTCTTCTCGAACTTGAGTTTCTTGGATCTCACTCTGTTTTGGAGGAACAAACATCCCTAATAGGAGCCACTAATGGAAACCCTAAATTTGATTCATGTTCTATCTCAAAATTCTATAAGGCTTTGGTTAAATTCATGTCTCTCAACTTAGGGTTTTGTTCACTATCATTGTTTTAGGGTTTGAACCTTTCAAAGTAACCCTTAGGCATGTGTCCCAACTAGTGTTCTAATATATTGTTTACTCCTTACCACCAGTTCTTAGTTAGTTAAGTGGGAACCTATGTCATCAAATTCGTTGTATTACTAACCCCAAATGCCTAGGTCCTCAAAATTCCTTTATTTTATAAGGTTGAATTATTGACCTTGTTTAGACTTTACATCCTTTAAAATAAATGACTCTAAGTTTTGTAAGGCCCTTTTTGTACATGATCATAGGTATTCCCCTTTCTTAAAACAACTTACGAGCATCTGCAAACTTGTCTCACTTAAGTCTTGTCTACCACTTTTGTTCATCACTCATCGCAGATAGCTTTGTAGATGTTCAACTTACATTAGGGATATGCGATGAGTGATTTTTCCTTGTATCTCTAAGAGCGATTCTTGAGGAATTCCATTGATTGTGTTTTAAATCTAAATGGATCAATGATGTAGATTCAAAGTTGAGAAGTTGGTTGTCAGCTCACTTGCATGAGCCTTATTTGATCATTAATGGCTACTTGCTCCTGTTGTTCTACTTAATGTAGATCATTTGCTATTTTATCTCACCATTTATAGTAATCTTGGGTTGAGAAATTAGTTTAGAGCCAAAGGAAAATCATGTGAGGCTGAGGCATTGTAATTATAGCAATGTTGAAATAATTGTCCCAGGTAAGTTGGTGCCTTGTTCTAGTTATGCACTAAGTTGGCTTATGAGTTGAAAATTCCTAGGGTAGTAAGAGTTTTAGTTATCTACAATTGTCACTTGGGTTGGTAACAAACTATGAGATTCTAAGGATTTTTTCTCTGCAATTTAATTTTGAGAGCATAAACCAATAAGTTTTCTTGCAATTAATGTTTTCTAGTCCTTGTCCTCTCTCCTACAAGAATGAGTAAGCAAAATGAGTCTGTCCATCTAGTTAGGAGGTCTAGGAGACTTACTTTGCTTGAGTCCTAGGAGATTACACCCGAAACTAAACTTGGCACACCAGAAGCTCCTGCAACACAAAAGGGCACAAGGACCATAATAAAACTAGTAAGGGTGGTGTCAGAAGCAATTACCACTTGAGAAAAAGAGTTGTATGTCATGACCAGGGAGAGTCTGGTGGGAAGTTGGATAATTCTTGTAGGAAGAAGTACCACAAGGCTTATGATTTTTATATGGGGAGACACAACTCTCGTGTGGAGGATTCAACTAGCCCTTTGAGTGAAGAAGGAGATACTAACCCAGTGTATGACTGTTACCTTCTTACTCTGGTGGGACAAGAGGATTCTGATGATGGAGGGTTAGTAGCTTCTCTAGTTTCAACAAGAAAATAGAGTGGGCATGCATACTCCGATTCTGATGAATTAGAGTAACACCTCAGTTTTGTAATTTATTTTATGACACCTCCACCACATCATCATATCCATACCTTTCAATGAGAATATAATTTTTTGTCTTTGGTGCGAACTTGGAAACATTTTTGGCTGGTGTGAAGGAGAGCTATTAGACACCATTGCTCTGATGTAAAATATGCCTTTTTTGGTTAATATATAATTTTTTACCTTAAGTGATAATGGAGAATCTTCTTTGATTGACGTGGATGAGGGATTTTTGGACTGTTGCAATGATGAGTGATTCCTTTTGGAAGGATGGTTGATCTTCTTCAATGGATGATATTGAGTTTTGTCTTTTTATTTCCCCCCATTTTGTAATGAGAAAATGTAACCATCTATGGAATCTTTGAAACTGAAATGAAATGAAGTGTCAAATGTAAATGTGATTGTGAATCATTTTTTCCTTAATCACTTTTTTTTTCTTTTATATGTTTTTGGCTTCGGATGTGTCTGCACTCAAACTAAAGTTGTTCAGAAAGGTGCATAAGGAACCACATGGTGGCTATGTGACTTTCATTTATCACCTTCCTTTTGAGAGAGAGCCAGGACACATGTCATCTCAATGAAGGTTTTCTCAAGGAAAATTTTCACAAAGTTTGAGAATACCCGCCCACTTGACACATCATCTCTTCATTGCAGGTAGTTTGCACTTTTATGAAGAAATATTTTTTGAGTGTGTCGGAGCTTATTGGGTTTCTTTTTGGTTTCCGGATGGAAACTTTGAGTCAGCACCATTGGGCTACATGATTAGTCAACTATACTTTTTCTAGGTTATTTTCTAGGATCTAATCATTTTTAGATAACATTTTTTGTTAAATAGGTAAGGGCATTAATGCAACACTTGAGAATTGATGAGTAAAGGTTGTCATGAACAAATTAAAGATCTATGATAAGATCATTAGCTATCAAATTCCAACATTTGGTAGCAATTACTTCTATAATGTGAAGGCGGTCTTATTTTTTTCAACTATAAATGGGAGGTGGTAATAGAAAAGAGAGTTTTTTTTTTTTTAGTTTCCTTTTCTCAGGAAAAGTTTCTTTAGTTTTCTAAAGTTATAAAACTATTTATAGAAGTAGAATTAGCAAAGCTACTTTTCTCTGGCATGTTATATTGTTTATGATCAAACTATTATCATATTGGCATCCAACCTCTATTTTGAAGTTCATTTAATATTCAAGCATGAATCATTTGGAAGAAATGTTAGAGACAATGCATGTTATGTTATTTATCAAGTTCTTTCTTTATGTTTTTGTTCAAAATTAAACATTGTGTTAAGATGAATTCAAATAGTTTAAGTAGTTGATTTCCATGATATGGGCTTATATGGTAGGATAATAACCTATGAAAATTTGACTATGCCTGTGAGCTGCTCTATTTTTTTGAAGGGTTGTTGTTTTGTTATATTATGTTGTAAGAAGAGAGGATTTATGCAATTTCTGAATGTTTTTCTATTAAAATTTAAAATATTTATGTTTGATTGGACCTTAATGAACACTAACTATGAGGAGATTTGAAAGACTATAATGTGTTTGTATTTAGCCTCTGTTGTTCATTGTCTTCCCAACAATGAAGGGTTGTGACATTCTATGTCTAATATATCATTTTGCATCATAGAAAAATGGACCCTTGTCATTTTCATGGTTCTTTAGGCCTTGTTTCATGATGTTTGGTCTATTTTTATCTGATTCTATGTCATAACATGGCTTGAACATGCATATTTAGGTACTAAAATTCAAATAATGACATCTTGTGAAGGTGTTGTGAAGTGTTTTAAAGAATTTCAACACTCTTCTAGACTTTATTCAATTCAATTTACCTAAAAATCACCTTTTCATCACTAAACAAGTTCTATTTTGAAGTGTTGTAAAGTCTTGCAACAAGATTTCATGCTCTTCTAGGCATAAATTCACTATTTATCCATTTCTTATGCTTTATTTAACCCCTTTATCCCCTTATAAGGCTTAATTAAGTGTATTTTTGAATATTAACCCAATAAACAAAATTAAATACAAGATAATTCCCAACACCCATTTTTAGGTCCTAGGTGGGACCCATTCACCATGGGTGGTGAATGAGTCCTTCTTGGCTCCAAATTCAAAATTTTTCAAAATTCCTTTCAGGTTTTTATTCAAAAAAACTTGATGTTGGCCTATGATGAGGTATGAATGGGTTACTAAGGAAAAATATTGTATAAATAAGTTTTTTTACATCCATTCTAACCCCCATTCATTCAATTATTCCTTCAAGCATTCATTCACACATCATCTCAAGAATTCAAGCATCTTACAACATCTTATCAAGCACTATTCAAGCATTTTGGAGCATCCATTGATACAACTTCAGATTTGCATCATCAAGGGTTTGGTAAGTTGATAGCATTTGGATGTTGTTAGTTTATCATTCTCTTTCATTTCATTATTTCATTAAGGGTTTGATTACCAAAGTAGGGTTTGACCAAGGAAAACCCCTATTTGCTAACCCTCAACCATTTTTCTCTCTTGAATGTGTGTTTGCAGAACTTTGTATGTAGATTTTACAAGAATTTAGGTGATTGAAGATTGGCCAACAAGTCAACTAGGTGCTTCAAGTCAAATCAACTCTATTTCAAGCCTGGAGAATGTTTTCTGTTCATTTCCTATAGAATTGAATTTTACAACCTAACAAGTAGACATTTCCAGATCTGGTGTTTTAGAGTTGTCTCCTAATTTCTCAAAATTTTGGGAGAGGACTGATTCACCACCAGTGGTGAATGAGTCCCACCTTAGGACTAAAAATCTTGATTATGTTAGATTTCGGATCCCGATAGTCAAAAAATTGATTCTTGAAAAATTTCACCAGTAGTAGGACTAATTTGCTATCGTAGGAAAATGAGTCCCATTGTTGATTTTATGTAACTTCGTACAAAATTCAAGACATTCTAGATTCCTTAAGTCTTGCCCATGCACTCTATTTCATGAATCCCATTTCTTTTTGTTTTGCATTTATTCATCTTTTAGTTCATTATTTGTATATCATAGTGTGTTTTCTAGCATAGCTTAAAATCTTAGTTTTCCATTCATAATCAGTCATTTAAACCACTTTCTTACATTTAGATCACTTCATTTATGTTAGATAACATCACACATAACATAATTTGAATGAACCTTTTAGCATTTTTGACCTAAGCTCTCTCCTTTTAGGTGAAAAATCCTAAAAGAGTTAGAGAGTACATTGGAACCAAAAATATACGGTTCACATTCATAGGAAAGATTTGGTTTAAAAGATCATAAAACCTTTGGCACATCATCATTTTTATGTTTTATGTTTACATTTTCTTCTACCCATTTCTCCAAAACTCAAAGAAGAGTCGAATTTCTATAAAAATCCCAGAGGTATTCAGTGAGGCACAAATTAGTCCCCCACTCACTGAATTTCCCATAAGGCTATCAGAGAGGTGCAATCTTTGATGATCAACAATTCTTTTTCTGCCACGCCCATTGGGACCTGAAGTTCTACAAACACCTGATTAGAATTCAGAAATATTTCTTAAATTAGGCCAAGGGAAAAGGTTGGAAGTTTCATGCCTAGTATCCAAATAAGAGCATCTTCAAAAGTTCATTTCTTGTACTCTTAGTCACCTACCTCGGTACCTAGGAGAAGAAGACTTAAATGTTTGGTATCACTTGTAAGAATTAATAGAGTAAGGAGTTAAAGGCTAGAATCAAAAGCCTTATCTACTCCACCTAAAGGTCAAACTTTCCAAATCAAAATACTAGTATACCCGATCGATAGGAATCTGTTCTCCATGGCTCATATAGCTACCCCTACTCCTAGAAATTTTGTAACCTGGGATAGTGGTAGTCTGCTACAACAACTTATTCCCCTAGACATATGGCCTACCATACTCGCTAATGCCCTCAATGCTAGTCCAAAATTTTCTAAAGAAGACTTAAAAATCCCCTCTAAACAACTTCAAGATATAGAAGAGGTATGTAAGGTACATAACATAACATAGGAAAATATTGCTTTTAGGATGTTAGCCACCTCTTTCAAGGCAAAGGCTCAATATTGGTATTGATCTTTGGCCTCTAGTTCTATCCACTCCTTGGATCGACTTGGAGAGAGGTTGTTTGAATGCTTCTTAGAGAAGGGATATTGTTCTTCCTTACTACATCAACTAATCACCATCGAAAGCACCCCACAAGAGGCCATGAGTGACTTCAACACGAAGTTTGAAAAAACCTAGCAAATAATCTTTGTGATTTCCCAACCTCCAGCTGTGATGACATTTATGTTCTACCTGAAGGCTTTCAATTTTGATATCACAATAATGATAACCTCCATGGGAGGGGAGATCTTACCTAACACATATAAGTTGTCTATGGGCATGGAAAATAGTTTGATCGATGCTAGGAAACTTCCACCACAACCTCTAATGCCTATTTTTGTAGAAATCTATAGTATTCCTTAGGAAGAAGCTACTCCAAGCACTTTTGTCACACAACCAATGTCAGCTATGATACAATCCATGTAAGTGTACCCTGCTACATAGCCTAGCATGTTGGGATCTTCTTTTGTAGTAGTGGACATCAATGCCATGAAGATTCTAATGTGGAATTTTGCTAATGAGTTGATTCTCATCAATTGATAGCAAGCAATACCTCCAAAGAAAACCACTCAAACCTATGGTGGAAGCAAGCCATCTTATCAATAGAACACGTACTAGGGACTCTCTAGAGGAGGAGGTCAACAAATGGTGTCTACAAACTAGATAGTTGTGGTCACCATGCAACTTTAGGCAGTGAAGGATGACCAGAGTAAAGAGTTAATCCTAGGGAAAAATAATCTAGTGGAAGATGAGAATGTATGGTGGTTCCCATGCAGTGATAGTCATATGCCCCGAAATTTTTTGATGGGAAATATTCAATAGAAGATAGCGAAATAAAGAAACAAGGGTGCACTCCCAAACATAGATGAATATGAGTCTTCCAAAATGGAAAATACCCATTTTAGAGTGAAAATGCAAGGAATGTCCTTGGAACAAGAACTAGATATTATGCCTGATCAAGCGCTATTTTCATGGATGGAGGAAGAATATGTGGTATTCATGAATGAAGCTCTTATGACTAATACTCCAAAAGTATAATCAGACTAGAACACAAGATCCTAAAGAAGGCTCATGGGAGAATATGTGCAACAAACTCTACTGCATCCTCAGCCATAACAACTGATGCCATAAGAAAAGAAGGCTTTGTAGGCCACAAGCTGACCTACTCAACAACCACAAACTCCATCATTGCTAGAGAAAGAGATGAAAAAGATAACAAGACTATTCATGATGGATCACTTTCCTCCAAAGACGAGAGAGATACCTCCATTTAATACCAAGGTCCAACCAATTGGAACACTCCATGTGGTGGAACAATTGAAGAAGGCCCGTTCCAACGTATCTGTGTGGGATGTCATATGTATCCCTGAACAAAAGAAATTTCTTCAAGAAGGATTAAAGAAGGAAGAAAAAATACTGGAGACAGATGTGACTATGTCATGTGATCAAAATAGAGACAAAGGATCTACATCATACCCTCAAGCTCCAAAAGTTGTAGCTTTTCTGAATGATATGGACAATGCAAAAGAGAAAGAGGTAAGAATGACAAAACCCATACCTTTCCTTTTAACACTTATTATGGTAGATAAGCTTTTGCATAATAACATGATTGATTCAGGGGCTAGCACAACAGTCATGCTAAAGCAAGAGGCTGATGCCTTGAAACTTAAGTATGTTCCCTTTAAGAAGGAAATCCTGAAATTAGATGGGAAGAAGGTTTTGACAGTTGGCCAGATAAAAGATCTATCTCTAACCCTCTTCTCATGTCCAAGCCAAATGGTCAAAGAAGAAATAGTTGTGATAGACATTCCCCTAGTCTTTGGAATGTGTCTTTCAAGAAATTTCACCATGAAGCTTGGTGGATATTTGGTACTCAATTGGTCCCACTTGATATTGAGAACCAAGCATGGGGCGAAGATGAAGATTTTTCCTGAATCCTTGCATCCTAAACAAATAGTGGACAATGCATTCCTATAATTTAAATGAACACATACCTCTTTCTTGCAAAGGGATAGATATTGTGTAGAGATGATGGAAGATAAAGAAGAAACGAGTGATCAGAATCCCAAGGAAGAGGTGATACTAAACCAATTCATCAACTTTGACCCATTTGGAAACTTTCATGCAACGAGACTACGCACTTATGTGATCTTTGATGACGATCAAGTCTTTCCAAAATTGATAAAGGATTAGGAGGAATATAATGATATGGGTGACAATCATCTATGGACCTTATATTTTGATGGCACCAAATGCAAAGCTAGTTATGGAGCGAGTATCCAACTAGTGTCCCCGATAGGATTAGAAACCCTCAAAGATTTTCATTTTTAGTTCTCCTGCTTGAACAATGATGCAAAATATGAGGGCTTGGTCCATGGTTTGACCCTTGTTGAATGAATGGGTGTAAAGAAAATGCAAGCATTCAAAGATTTAGAATTAGTTGTGAGCTAGGTATGTGGGCAAGTGACTGCAATTAATACAAGAATGAAGTCATATAGACATTAGATATGGGATCTAATTGATAGTTTTGAAGCTTTCAATAAACAAGTTACTCCTCAATCTCAAAATAGTGTCGCTAATCAGATGACTTCTACCGGTTAACAATTTGAACCAGTTTCTGATTCAACAACAAAGTGGAATACAATAGAGGTCATCATATGACCAATAATCCTTGACAATGATCAAAATTGGTAATTATTCAAGGATGAAATTCAGATTACTGCCTTTATACATAGATCAAGAGGAGCTTCTGACTATTCACAACCAGGAGCAAAATCTCTCGAAGAGCTGATTATCCAGTTAAGAGGAAATAAGCTTCCTCGAGGTTTAATATCCCTTGAAAATCTATTTGACTATGAAGACATAAGAAATAGCAATCAAAGGTTCACTACAGATGTGAGGGACTATGAAGAGCTTGACATCGAAAGTGGAAGAAGGTTAAAATTTAGAAGGGAGGTTTTGTGAAAGGATAAGGAAATACTAAAGGATCTATGTTTCAGATATGATGGGGTTATAGCTTGGACCTATGATTATCTTAGAGGGTATGATTTAGTCATAATTCAACATACCACTGACTTGGCGGAAGGATCAAAGCTCATCTAATAGAAGCAAATGCTATTCAATCTGAAGGTCGAAGCGTTGATGGCACAAGAGATCACCAAATTGATAGATTCAAGGATCATATATCTGATTAAGCATTCCACATGGGTGTCAAATATGGTATCAATGGAGAAAATCTTCTAGATTGTGGCTAGATCAAAGATGTTTTCATTGATTGATGGTTTCTCAAGCTATAACTAGGTATATGTAAAGGAAGGTGGCCAACATAAGACAATGTTTACCACTAAGTGGGGAACATTTGCATATTCCAAATTGTTGTTTGGACTTTCAAATGTTGGTGCCACTTTACAATGAGCAATGGATATTTCCTTCAGAGGATTAATTAATCTGATTACTCTCATATATCTAGATAACTTGATGGTATTTTCAAAGTCAAAGGACGAGAACTTTGATCATTTGGAAAAGGTTTTCTAGAAGTTTCAAGAATTTGGGATTTATTTGAATCCCAAAAAATGTATTTTCAAAGTACTTTAATGTAAGCTACTTGGTTTTATAGTGTCAAAAGAGGGAATAGAAATAGACCTTGAAAGGGTGAGATCCATAATGGAGTTACCCCTACTAGTAAATTAGAAGGGACTGTAATCTTTTCTAGAAAAGATCAACTTTGTCAGCAGTTTTATTTTAAATTTCTTGGGAATTGTGAGACCTATCATGTTGATAATAAAAAATAACCCAATTTTCAAATGGAACCTTGAAGGTAAAGTAGCTTTTGAGTAGATAAAGATAGCTATCTTTGTTGCTCTGGTGTTGGCTAACCAATACTTTTCTAAATATTTCCTCCTCTATGTGTACAACGCCCAATATAGCATAGCTTGGATACTCACTCAGAAGGATGATGAAATAACGAAGAGCATCCTATTGCATTTCACTCAAGGACTCTTAAAGATTATGAGGCTAGGTATAATTTTGTCGAAATGTAGGCTTTCACCATTGTTAAAATCTTAAAGAACTTATGACATTTGGAGTCAGCCAATAAAATCACTATTCTCGTCACACATCCTAGTGTGCAGGAGTATATCACAGAAGGTGAGATAACCAAAATGAGAAAAAATTGAATCACCAAGATCCTAGAGTACGATGTGGACATTAGACCAACCAAAATGGCTTGAGAAGTGTTTTGTGTGAATACATTTTATAGGAATCAAGTTTCATAGCTGAAAAGGAGACCAATCAAGTATACTCGAACCAGTTTGAGTCCATGAGTCCTAGGTGGCAGATCAAACACAATACATGCAAAAGGGGCATTACCTGACCAACCTTCCATCCTACAAAAGGCAATATTATCAACTGAAAGGCTCTAGGTATGTATTAATTGAAGGTATATTATTCAAGGGAAATTATGATGGTGTCCTAATCCGATGCATAGACAAGCAACACGTGGAAAGAGTTCTTAATGAATTCCATGGAAGTCCTGACGGTGAACATTTCTCTGCCAAGACTATCTCTTTGAAGATAATGTGACCAAGATATTATTGGCCCTCAAATGTTTTCTGAAGCACACCACCTAGTGCAAAAGTGTACTAAGTGCTAATTCTTTGTTGGCAAAAGAAAGAATTATGCTTTTCCTTTGAGCCCAATTGTAGCTAAGGAACCCTTTGCTCGTCAGGGTTTGGATTTCATCAGAATGATAAATCCTATTTCCAGTGCTAGCTACAAGTGGATCCTTACAAAAAAATAACTACTTCACAAGGTGGATGTAGGTTGTAGCCCTAAAAAATTCCATAGAGGGTGAGATCGTCAATTTCCTTGAAGAACTGGTAACTAGATTTGGTTCACCAAAAACTATCATAACTGACAATTCTTGAGCTTTTGTAGGTTTGAGGATGTTGAAATTTTTTATCAAACATGGGGTTTGCCTTAAAATTCATCAAAATATTACCCACAAGGAAATGGGTTAGCGGAGTCAACCAACAAAAATCTAATTAGGTTAATCAAGTGCATCAGATTAGAATGACAAAGGGATTGACACAAGCACTTGTGAGCTACTTTGTGGGAAGACTAGATTACTCCCAAGTAGATCTTGAAGACCTCTCCTTATGAACTAGTATATGGAAAAGAGGTAGTTTTACCTATTTGCATGGAAATCCTTGATTTAAAACTACTAAAATCCCTAGAGGTTGAAGAAAGTGACATAATGGAAGTACGATTGGTGAGACTCCTCAAACTTGAAGAAGCTAGAGAAAAGGCCTATGGAGCCATCATTGGCTGCCAATAGATAGTATTAAAGTAGAGGTTTGATAAAAATACCTCCAACCTAGATTTCAAGGAAGGGAGCTTAGTACTAAAGTACGATGAGTGCACTGTGAAACTAGGACAACATACCAAATTTGAAGTGTTATGGAAGGGACCCTTCCAAATTACCGCATGCAAAGAAAAGAATGTGTATGGACTTGAAGATATGGAAGGTAACACTTTTGATATAGTCATGACTAGTTTAGATTATCTAAAATCATTCCATTAAAATACATAGTTTGTTGAAATGTTTTAGCAGTTATGTACCATATGTAATTTTTTTTTGTAAATAAGCTCTAATTTTGAGAATAAGCCAAAAAGCACAAAAGAAGTAGAAATTTTGTATTATATTACACTCATAAAAAATTTACAATGTAATACAAGCCCAAGGCTCATATTTAAATATGAATCCCTCTCAAGTGACCCCAAAAAGAGTCACAAGGCAAAAAGAAGCAAAAAGGAGGCAACGTGCAAAATATAGTGAAACTATGCCTCCAACCATTGTCTAGAAAGTGGAAGTGGCTTGCTGTTGTTTTTTTAATTTTTCTTCTTCTTCTTCTTCTTCTTCTTAGTCAAGATGCAAAAGGGGGGTGAACACACAACACACACTTGATCGATGCAACACAGACCATAGGCCTAGTCACCACGGCTATACACCAAAAACTCGAAGTACATTTTCCAGTCAAGCCCCTGAATGTGCTCCATGCTATATGCCCACAATAGGTAGGTGGTTATTGGTTGGGAAGATGAGCGATGTGTCTCAAGGCCCATAGTGCAGAAGTCAATAAGGAAGAGAAACCATGGTATGTTTATCCCATATTCCACATGCCTGTAGAGATCAATGGTGCTTGGAATACCGATGTCAGGGATAACTAC
The DNA here is from genome assembly GCA_007258455.2 of Sequoia sempervirens. Taxonomy (NCBI): domain Eukaryota; kingdom Viridiplantae; phylum Streptophyta; class Pinopsida; order Cupressales; family Cupressaceae; genus Sequoia; species Sequoia sempervirens. The sequence continues at coordinate 126,947,304 of VDFB02256132.1, forward strand.
TTGCATGATTTTTCTGAGCCCTCCCATTAGCATAGAGTCAAACATTTGGTGGAATAATTCAATTATCACGGGCTTGGCCACATTCAGGTGAAGCAGGGAGGCGATGGAGTGGGAAAGAATTTTGTAGTTGCTCCTCAACTGGTTTTCATCGTCAATATAGTCATGACGGATTACCCACTTGAATGCAACCAAGGCAAGGCAGTCACATTTTTCACCAGGAATTTGATTGTGTCACTGGTAACCTCTCCCGCAAAGTAGTATTATGGCCTCCATGAGAGAAGTCGAATAGGAGTGCCTTGGCTAGCAGGAATTTTGATAAAGTAGCGGATTGTGGTGGAATGGGAGATAGCAAGAAATGCTTGCTAAACTTAAAGGCTATTTTTTTTTAATGAATATAGCAATAGGGTATGTGCAGGATCATCATGGAAAAAATAGGCCCTTAAGTGGCAAAAAATTCAGAAAAATCAGAGTTAGGCAACTAGACCTAAAAATTTGAATAAGTTATCTATACTATTTGAAAATATGTAAGAATAAAATCTATAGCAAATTAAATTTAGTTTCTGAACTAGTAGTTTTATTTAAAAAATAAATAAATCTATTTGGTGAAAATTTGAAATTTCATTGCAATATTACTTAAATTTTAGGGAAAAAATAAGAAGTGGGTGTCTATCTAAACACCCTAACCACAATAAAATGATAATATTTTTTTTATAATATTTTAGATATAAGTAGAGGAATCATGTCCGGATGTGATGCATAGTTTTTTGTAATTATTTTCCAAGTAAACAATTAATTATAAATTTTTTATTACAATGTTTAAAAAATATAAAAACTCGTATGTCTAACCACCTTAACTTGGTCAAAACTTCATGAAATTAAATTTTGTTTTTTTTAATCCTATAGTATGTGAAGCATAGAATGTGGCACATGTTTTGGATTCAAAAAATGTGATACTGTTTGAAAGCTATAGATGTTTTTCAAGCAGCCTATCAATCAGGACTTTAGTTGTAATTCAAATAGAAAATGAATAATAATTATTTATTAACTTCAAAGTAAAGCATAATTTATATTGGTGGAAATTTGAGAATCTCCTTTAAAAACCCTTTTCATTTCATCAATTTTGGGTAAAAAAAAAGTCGTTAACCACATACCCATCATATCGCCACTTTTTGGCCCATCATGATCCTGCGCATACCCAATAAGGTGTCATAGAGATATATAGAAAGGATGAGCTGAAAAACTCAACCAATGGGAAGTCCATTTTTTGTTAGATGACAATGGAAAAAATACCAAAGAAAATAGAAGCTAGCAGATAAATCCTACAAAATATCTAACAAGAGGTCTTGATAAATAAAATTGGGCATTGGGAGTAAATGCTCTCGTATGTTGATCGTTGATGTGTGTCCTTTGCAATCATCAACACCAGCTAGCTTACTTATGTGAAAAGACATGCATTAAAGTGCTAAATTATGATAAATTAAATAGGTGTATCTTTTCTAGAGTACCTTGTATTACTTCAACACATTTCTCATAAATAAAGGCACGCTTTACAATGCAATGAGATTATTTGTGAAAGAGGTGGTGGGGAGAATGTACTAATTCCATTCTCGTGGAATTTTCAGTATTCCCAAGGGATACAAATCTCAAATCCACACGCATCACCTTGGTGGTAGCATTTAATGGACCAACAATAATGACATAACCTTAACTACATGTACGTGTGATGGAATTAACTACACCCAAAAGTAGATTTTTCTAAGAAGCAATAGGCAAGTGGTCATTTTCATTGAAGAAACTCTTTGTAACTTCTTGACACAGCCATGGTAGAGCCATCAAAATCTAATAGGAAAGTTGAAGCCTCATCTAAAAGGCTTGGTTACACCAATATCTTTGGGAAGAACTCATTTTCCAATTCCCTAGCACCTACAGAGCAGCCATTTGAATTTTGTAAAATTGTGCAACCGAATAGATGTATTGGGAGAGAGGTGGTGTAGGATTTTGTTGACAATATTTTTGACCCAAAGTTAACATCTAACACTAAAACCCTTAGGGAGGGGGAATTACAAAGAATGATGGATCATCGGTTATCTGAAGGTTTTGCATCTTGGCTCCTGAACTTGTGGCCTGCCATAGTTAATGTTGCCTATCATACACCCATGCTCAGAGCTGGTGGACACATGTGCCAAAAGATTCAACAAAAAGATAGAAGCCATTGAGGGTAACAAGATCAAAGTTATATTTTTTATCAAAGCCATATGAGATATGTATTGAATCTCTACAACTTGGTACGCCAAACGTTTCGATGAGGAGACAATGGAAATATCCTAGGAGGAAAGAACATAGAAGGAAAGCTTTTATGAGGGTGATACAAAGGAAAGACCGATGAGAGGCCACTTTTCTTTTCTCCTTGCACTCAGAAAACTCAAGAAAGACACACAAACTATCTTCTCAATGCTAACCTAGGTTTATGGCCTTGATAATGATTAGGAAGTTCATCCCTTCTAGATGGGCCTTGATTTAATGCTCATAAGGGAGAAGAGTCAACAATATTATGATGCAATAGCTGGAGGAATGCTAGAACAATTGAAGAACTATAATACTGAGCATAAATTTAAGTATTCTTCTTTATTAGCCCACTTGATTTTGTATCAAAATTTTGAGTTGTTGGAGAGAATTAGGCCAATGTCTAGGTTTGATGTTAAAGGCTATTATAAGCCAGTTTCTCTATGAAATCATGTGCTTTCAAAAATGAGGGATTACTATTGGTTTGTAGATCATTTTTTGAGGCTAGTGCTTCAAGATTTGTTACCAGGCCCTACAGGACATTTCTCTCGTGAGGTCGTACAATGGATGAACATTCCGCCGACCCCAATGGATGATTTCCTAGGAGAGGATTTTACATTTATCAGATTTCATGGTTTTTTCAAGTAGCCTTTTAGACTCCTTAGATTTGTAATAGATAGATTTTTTGCATTAGAGGCATGTCATCAAGCAACCCTTTCCAACAATTCCTATGGCACTAGAAGGAATAAGACAAAGATATACCCACTCCCTCTCATAATTTCCAATAGTCAGGTGACACTAGGGAAGCAGAAGGCCAAGGGCGAGCTTACAAACCTACTGGTAGCCCTAGGATTGGTCCTCATTTGTGACACGTGGGACTACAATCTGATAAAACATTTCACTTGGAAACATGAGAGCCATGAGTATTTTGAGAGGATGAGGAATCCAACTTAGGAAATGCCAGAAGTATACATTGAATTGGCCTACATTACACTCAAATGACCAAAATGGCTGAATTTTTATGTGCCACAAGTGGAGGAGTATCAGAGGAACCTTTCAATGGGTAAATCCCTCAAAAAACAATTGAAGCAAAAAGGGTGGTTAGAAAGAAAGAAGGAAGACTTCTAGAGGTCCCAACAAGAGATGAAATTCTCAAATTCCCTATTCAAAGATTTTCAGCCACATGATGAAAGGTTTGAGGAGATTTATGAGCAAGAGGCTAACATCGCCAATAGAAATCTAGAGACAAGTCATGAGATTGAAGAAGAGTAGGTCTTGTGCTATACTTCTCATCCTTAAAAATCTGATAGGAGGAGAGGCTCGAGGAAAAGGGACTCACAAGTCACATCCTCTACCAAAGCTTAAATAAAAAAAAAAGGACTCAATGGTCTCCAAGAGGGTCATGCAAAGAAAATATGAGTCTAGGATCTAGGTGCACCTAATGCATCATCCTAAGGAGAAGAAGAAGTGGAGTCTGTTCTACAAAGTGTTTTAACTATCACGGCCTAGGTAAGTTTTACTCCCTCTCTTCTTCCTCTCTCTACTTCTATGGTTACTCCCCTGCCCCCATCCATGGTAAGGAATCTTCTATCCTTAGACCCTAAGATTTTGATCCTAACTACACCCCTTGCCATATTTAATGAACCTTCTAAAGCAACTCCACACACTGAACAAGTAGCATCCACCTTGGTCACTGTCAATTCTGTGAATTCCCTATCAAGGGCCCCCATTGAAAGAGCTGAAACATCCATATTAACCATCAATCTTGGTCCATCCACTTCTGGGAAAACATCTCTCCTTTTGTTTGTCTCTCTTTTCACCTTGAATGGCTTTTCCACTACCCAATCTCAATTTGGTATCCCACATTTTTCCATGATAATGCTCCCTTTTGCTTCCCCGCATGCTCATACATTTGAGGTTTCTACTTTTGTCACCCTTTTAGGTATCCCTCCTAGTCCTTCCATTGTAGCACAAAGAATTGATACCCCTTAGAGTCTCCAAGAGTATTTCAATGCAACAAAGCATGCCCAATAGGTTAGAACGCAAAAATGACTATTAAAGAACACCGCACTACCAACTACTATGAAGATTGAAACTTGCTTCAATAAAGAGCGAAATTCTCTATTGCTCACTACCATGAAGTCACTCGTGTCCAAGCCCGAGGGTCAAATGAAGATGGAGGATTACAACATCAGTTCCATAGGCCTAGATTTGAATGAAACTCACTTGCATGACAAAGTGGTCCTGTGTTGATATTAAATCCCTCAAGCTCCCTTTGGGTTGATAATACTATGTTGCTTGGCTTCCACTCATGCCCCATATATTTGAATATCTTTGGCCCCCTCTTTGAAGAGCTTCACCTTCTATCGCCATGTGTTTGCCACATGCTCTTCACAAGGATTTCCTCCCTTTCTTTTCTATCGAGCCCCACCATGCTTCCATGTGTCAACAATGTGTGCCTTTGAATCCTAATTCCCTTCACTTCTCTATCGAGCTCTGTCCACATGCCACATATTGTGGTTATGTGTACAAATTTTGGAAAACCCCACAATCAACGCTGGTAGTGAATGCTTCTCCAAGTGTCTTGTCTAGGGGGATTATCATCGCAAGGAAGGAAGAATCAACGACGAACCCCACCCTATCACTACATGTCCTAACTAACTTCATGGGTGAGTGACACATGTCTATAGGGAATTATGTTTCTTTTACATTGGGACCACCGCCATCATTTACTTGGGATGCATCTGGATCGAGGATGACTATGTTCTATGGCTCAAAATCTTTTCTGTTGCAATGACCTAGTGAAATCATTGTGATGGACATCATTGCTCTTACCTACGAATCTTTTATATTACTGGCTTTCAAGAGGTGGGGTGTTTTCTTATAAATAATTCTTTTTCTTTCCAAAAATGAGTTTGAAACATACAAAAAAAAAGTGAAAAAGACACTAGGCCTTTTGTATTATTATTTTTATTATTGTATAAGACTCATATACTATGCCATTTTTGTTTGACCTTTCTATTTCTTAGCTATTTGACAAAACATTATTCTATGTCATTATTGTACTAAGTAGTTTACTTGCATAACTTCTATGATTTCAATATAAGTTTGTTGATTTAGAGCATGTCTTTGAATCTTCTTTTCAGTAAATGTGTATGTATGTTATTTTATGTTATTGGAGGGTATGTGTAGGATCATCATGGAGAAAATAGGCCCTTAAGTGGTGAAAAATTCAGAAAAATACAAGTTAGGAAACTTGACATAAAAATTTGAATAAGTTATCTATATTATTTCAAAAATATGTAAGAACATAATTTGTAGCAATTTGAATGTAGTTTATAAACTACTAGGTTTAATTAAATATATATATATATTTGGTGAAAATTTGAAATTTGAATGCAGTAGTACTTAAATTTCAGGGAAAAAATAAGTAGGTGTCTGTCTGACCACCCTAACCACAATAAAATGATAATATTTTTTTATAAGATTTTAGATATAAGTAGAGGACTCATGTATGGATGTGATGCATTTTTTTTTGTAATTTTTTTCCAAGTAAATAATTAATTATGAATTTTTTATTACAACATTTAAAAAATATAAAAAAATCATATTTTTGACCACCTTAACTTGGTCAAAACTTAATAAAATTCTCTCTTTTTTTTAATCATATCGTATGCAAAGCATAGAATGTGACATTTATTTTAGATTCAAAAAATGTGATACCGTTTGAAAGATACAAATGTTTTTCAATCAACCTATCAATTAGGACTTTCGTTGTAATTCAAATAGAAAATGAATAATAATTATTTATTAAATTCAAAGTAAAGCATAATTTATATTGGTGGAAAGATGAGAATCTCCTTTATAAACCCTTTTTGTTTCATCAATTTAGGGTAAAAAAAGATTATCAGCCACATACCCTACACATAACCATAATATCGCCACTTTTTGGCCCATCATGATCCTGTACATACCTTGAATAAATTATTTGGGGTTTCATCTTTGATCTCTATTATTCTGGGACATGCAAATTGTTGAACATGCCCTTAAATTCCATGAAAAAGATAGATTTACTATGCCTACACCTACATCTTGGTGAATCTGTTGGAAGACTAAAATCACTGAGAGGTGGGGGTGAATCAATGATTTATGAAAGTCATAAATTTTTAAACTTTTAAGCCAAAATATCAAATGAATATTGAAGAACATACTTCATATGAACTCAAACAATATTATATGCATTACAAATTAGATAAACATTTCATTAACTGAGACTCGCTTGATAAAATTTACACATAAATCAAAGCTTATAACTAAACCTTTTATGTAAGATGCTTTGATTTAAAGAATGGTAGAAATGAATGACTGACATCAACAAATTTTTATGCACCTGATGGTAATATTGTAATCAAGCAAATAAACCAATCACACAAAGAAACATCACATAAGACCAAAATTTTTCTGAAGTGGAAAAATCCTCTTGGGGAATAAAAAACCACTCAAAAAATCTTTCCTTTATTCACTTAGAGCACCAACGCTTTCACATTTAGGAGTACAAATCCACATAATACAGGAGCACCAACTACATTATAATGTATAACACTAATGATAATGTTCTATCAATACTCTAGAAGTGCAACATGCAGTCCTATACTATCAATAAGAGACTATGAATATCATCATTAAGCACATTGAATAATGTTGTGTGTCAACATCTTCTCAAATAATAAATATATTTTCAATATAGAACAACTTTATATATCAAAATAATCACTTAAGGAGTACTCATGAAATCTCTTTTTCTTCTCTTCATAGATACATAGGAAAATACCAAAAACCCTTCTTAAATAGATACATAATCTCTACATATAGTTTTTGTAACTATAAGAACCATCTTGAGTTAGTGTTTTAAAAGAACAACCCTAAAAAAATTCTTTTAATCAAACCTTTTAAAGATAAAATATTTTAGATAAATAAACTTTTCTATTATGATTCGAGCTTCAAGAAGCATTAACTGCCTTTTCTTACTTTCTTTAAACAATAGGAGTAATACCTATTTATGCAATGAAGAAATCAAACAAATACCAGATAAAGATTGATGGGGTCAACCACAACTACCCAACTGAAGAAGCCATTGTCACTCTCATAATAACTACCAAGATCTTGCTAGCTCATAATCTACTATCCATGCTTGTAACAAACTCATTTTATTCCTCTAGTGTCAGCCAAAGAAGAACATATTTACAACTGTGAACACAATATTCTCATGGCAACTAGGGTTCCAAACCCTTCAATAATAATACTTCCCTAAATTTCTTTCTTTCAAGTTTGTCAAAGACTTTATCAAACATAATGATGTTTTAAAATCTAAAACAAATCAAAAACAAAATAATTAATAAAACATTATTATGTTTTTAAATCTGATGACAAGTCTTCAATGTAGGAAAAATCAGTCCACATCATAACCAATAGATCACTGCCAATGCCATGTTTCTAACAAGTGAAGTGAAGTCACATGAAAACCGAGTCCCATGTTGCAATAAAAACATCAACAATATTGATCCTTAATATCATTGGCAAGACTTTTAAAAATTCTAGTCTATTGAAATCACATACTTAGTACACTCGATACTCTTTAGGTGTATAAATCAAACAAAAGTTTTTTAGAAGAGATTCTGACCAAGGAAATTATGGTGTAAATTCCTTTCCAAATATTCATGCCAATGGAAGTCAGCATTAAACCAATATCCTTATAACCATATAAAAAATTGATGCAATGTGATCAAACACACATGCATTGTGCTCAAATACAAAATACCATGCAAGTTGTTCGATGCCATATATGATCAATCAAAACAAACTGAAGCCTTATTAGGATGGGCCAAAAACCTTATTAATATAAGTCCAACCAAATCTCCTTGTAAACTTCATTGCAAAACAAAAAAAATTATAATGCCGATATCACCTTACCACAATGTGGTTGTATTTAGTATTCAACCTTGCAAAGTGACTTGGATAATATCACATGTATATTTTTAAGATGACCAAGGAAGATTCCAAAAGTAATCTATCAAAAACCTTGTAACATTGTATGCTTTACGATGTATCAAATGGTGGCCCACTTTGTGTCTTAAAGACAACAAATAATCTTGTATGTTTTGTGTAAACATAAGATGTGCAAATATCATTTGATTTTTCTACCCAGATTAAAATGTAACAATATATAAACAAATGTATATCTCAAATATATCTTCCATTATGTGTAATTCATTGTGCATAGTGTCTAAGATACCTATTTAATAAGAAAATTTCATCATGTATACCATGTCAAACATCAACTACCATATACTGGATCTGTGATTTGAAATCATGAAAAGGATAAAATGACTTGTAGCACCCTGAAAAATGATAACAATATTAGTAAACAACATGTATCAAAAACTAAAGAATGGAAATCCAAAACTTGTAATTGCATGCCATGAACCATGCGTAAAGACCATGTAAATCAGCTATAATAATCATGTATCAAAACAAGCTGAGAATGCATCCTATCAACATCCACCAAGCATATCATCACATTCATATCAACAAACCACTTTTGACATCAAGGAAAAACCAAAAACAATTGAGAGGCAAAAAACTCCCCCTTTGTCCTTGATGAAAAAACACATATCATATCTCCCCCTTTTTGCCTCAATGACAAAGAATAAAATAAGAGAATGTGAGATGCTAGGAAGATAAACAACTGAGAAGCCAACCAATTATCCAACATAATAATCTGCTACAAGTAGAGCAATATAGCAGCAAATCAAATATTTAAAAGAGTTGTGAATGAAAGATATAGAAACAAGCTCCCTTTGTCAGGAAACAATCAATACTAAAAGCATATGCAACAAAGAACAATAGATTGAACAAATTCAAAGCATGATATCAATGTATCTCTATCTGATGTTACTTTGAATAAATAGAGTAGATAGATTCCTTCTTACTCTGGTACTTAAATTTTTTTTTTTGACATCTACTATTGTTTTGCACCAAGAACCAATAGAGCTCTGTCACACCTCTGTCTAAGAACACTAATATCACATCCAGATCCTCTAGCCATGCACATTGTGAAAAACATTGAATCAATAACATCATGAAGCTGTCACTTGCACATTTGATCATTTGATACTAGCACCACCTCTAGATCATATGTCTGTCATAAATCATCAACAATCTTGACAACTATCCTTTAGAATCAATGCAAAAATAAGTAATTTTGAGCTGTCAAATAACTCAATCTGTGAACTATAAAGAATCACCATAAACATTGCCAAACAAAATATACCAAACTTCTGATACAAAAATTATACCATTAAAATTCATCAAGCACATTAGAATTCTATGCATTCTTTATTATCATTTTTACTAAGCAAAGCAAGTTTCTCCACTATTGCTCTGATATCTACAAAAACATGAAAATTGCACCCACTCATGACTTCATCACTATACCACTTTTTAACATAAATTGATTCCTCTAACTGATATGCATCTTAGGAAAGGAATAATCATAAGATTTGTGTTCCTTTACTACAACAACCTTCAATTATCATGCATTCATCCTCGAAATCACCATCCTTGACATCCTAAGATTCAATTATGACATGGAAATTTGCATGAAAACCATTATTTAGAATATCTTTGTTTTTTGGTACTATCTCAACCAAGAGAACAACTTCTTGATAGCATATGAAGAGAACAACTTCTTTTTCAATAATACCAAAAGGTTAAGGTGTTTATACCACAAAGCTTCAATCACTATCAATGATTACCATTGTCAGGACCAAAAGCTCTAACAAGTACTCATGTCACATTGTCATATAAATCCTCAATCGAATATCATGAATATTAATCAATCTTGTCATCTACAAACTCACCCATGAGTCAATATATTCAAATATCCATCTATGTCATGTAAGAGATTATTATCCAAACCACTAAACCATACTTTAATGCAAAGTATAGATAGAGATCACCAGTAAACCTTGATTGTCACAAAGTATATTTACCTTATATAACCTTTTCACCAAAAAGACCTTGTACCTCTTGCAACCACACATTCCACATAAGATTTGCATATAACAAGTTCCTAAAATAAACAAATATTAGGAATGAAATGATTAAATCACTATCACAAGAATCTTATGCCACTGACACTAGATCTTGTTGTGATCATACTCATGACACCAAATATTTGCAGCTAACTTTTGTCAAGATAACACTATGAAACTAAGTAAGATCATTGTCCAAGAGTGCAATGTTATGTCACCAACAACATTATTAAGTATGCAATCCCTTGTCACTTCTATCATGAAGACTCCAAGCATTATATTATGTGCAAAAAAAATAGCTGTTAAAAATGATATCAAATTGTTAAGCAATGATGAGACTGATAAATCAAGATAGTAAGCTTTAATGAAAAAGAAAAAGATGAATACTGCTTGACTGTCCAAGCCACAATTATCTCATGGAAATATTTTGACATTAGCTAACTCATGCACCTTCTGAGAAACATAGACCACTGAAGTTTCTAAACCATTGTTTCTATCAATCACAAACAAAAAGTATTGTACCCACTGTCATTGTCATTATGTTACAGAAAATAAAAGCTAAAAACAATCCATCCACAAATGTCATGAAGTGTTATTGTGTTTCAATCATCCTTCACATATTTTATACAATGTTTTTTTATTTTTACTATGGACACTTTCAAAGAAATATAAAGCACCCACTACAACTTTAGTAGACATATGGGAAACTATCATCCATTAGTATGATGATATATATGAACCATAACATTAAGATTGTTAGTGTCAACTCATTGTCACTATTATTTCTAGCATAGACAAGAATTCAATATAGAACACAAGCAAAAATATGATTCATTTGTGGCTTAACACTATGACTTACACCTTGATATGAGAATCATGATAAATAAGTCATGAGGCAACAAAATGCAACTAATTCTTGTTTTCAATATCAATTGGGTTTGTTTTATAATGCACTAATCATCTCCCCCTGTCTGCATGTTTCCTTTTGAATGCTTATAAATGATTCTTGTGCAACATGCACAAGATTTAGTTCTTTCTCTTCCTTTCCTTGCTTTCTTCTCCAAACCTCCAAAGATTCTTTCCTTGGCTTAAGCATGTTATCTAACTCTTTGTTGTTTCTAGATGATTTATTCCACTAACCCCTATAAAACTTTTCTTTATGTCCAAAAACATTACATCTATAGTATAAAACCAAAGATTTAGTGTCTTGTATTATCCTTTAGAGATAGTTTATCATAGTTCCTTGCAATATGACCTAATTGACTACACTTGAAGCATGTGACAATATCATAGTTCCTTTTCTAATCATTTTTCTTCACTTTAATCCAACATTCAGATGCTCTATGGCCATATTCAAAACATGAATAACAATAGCCTAAAAAAGAACAATTATACCCAATCAATTTACCTTGTCAAGTAGAGGGAGATCCTATGAATCTCTTTGTTCTATTCCTTCCTCCTTTGTTGATATCCTTGTGTTGTTTTTTTCTTGTAGTTTCAAGGTCAACAACCTAAAAGTTTAAATCTACCTTTATTTTAGGTGTTTTTCTAACCTTAGAGCACTATCCTTCCTCTAAGCCTAGACCACCTTTATCACTTGGAGCTTTTTGTGCACCAATAATTTTATCCAAAGACATAGATCCATTCTCATTAATTTTCTCATCACTTAACTTCTTTGATGCTTTATCAATATTCCTCAGTAAAACCACTTGCCACTCAAGCTTTTCTATGCTTTTTTCTTTTACCTTAAGTTGGTTTCTAACTTCTTCCTCAATATTTCTAGCTTCTTCAACTTGTATCTTTGCTTCTAAAAGATCCGAGCATATCTTATCTTTGATATCTTTTTCTTGTTGAAGTTTCCTTTTTAAATTCTCTTTCTCTCTTCTAAGCTACTTAATTGTATCTAAAGCACACATGAGTTCACCTTCAAAATCAACCTCACTTTCTTGTTCATCATATTCCTATTCATAATTCACTTCACTCAAAAATTGATCTAGTTCTTCGTTAATTTCTTGGTCATTTGAATGTTTATTAGTAACCTCTATAGATTTAGACTCAATCTAATTTTCTTCAAAATTATGAAGATTTGCACAATCATCACTTTCACATGAGCCACAACTTGTTTTGGTTTTCAAAGATGTCTCCTCTTGAAATTCACCATTTTGATTCATTTCAATCAGTCTGTCCCAAACTTCCTTTGTATTCTTGCAATGCATAACCTTAGCAATGATTTCATTTGGAAAACTATTGAAAATAACATCTATAGCCCTAGCATTGAATTCAAGAGTTGTCTTCTCCTCATGTGTGGAAGGAGATGTTATAGATATAGTGAAACCTATTTCTATTGCTGCCCACACATCAAACCCTAAGGAAGACAATTATGTCTCCATCCGATGTTTCCAAAGAATAAAGTTGGTACCTTCAAACTGAGGTGTTCTAAACATAGGATACTATCATTTATGGGTTATTGTTAATGTCTCTTCTTCATTATTCCTCATATTAAGTTCAGATAGCGCTTGATGATTAGTATTTTTTTGTGAACTTATTTTTCCCTTATTCATTCTACCTTTTTCCATATCAGACACAACACTTCAATACCAAAAATCCTTAAGTTGCTCAAACTTTATTAAACAAGGATTTGGCACTAGTCACAGAAGTACCTTCTTGAACTTGAGATATGTTTGACAAACTTCAATTAACCAAAATCTATACTAGATGGATTAGACATATGAAAGGACCCTACACTCTGATACCAATTGTTGGAAGACTGAAATCACTGAGAGGGGGGATGAATCAGTGATTTATGAAAGTCACAATTTTTTGAACTTTTAAACTAGAATATAAAATGACTATTGAAGAAAAGACTTCGTTTGAACTCAAACAATATTATATGCATTACAAATTAGATAAAAATTTCATTACATGAGCTAGCTTGATAAACTTTACACATAAATCAAAGCTTATAACTAAACCTTTTATGTAAGATGCTTTGATTTAAGAATGGAAAAAATGAATGACTGGCATCAACAAATTTTTATGCAACTGATGACAATATTCTAATCAAGCAAATAAACCAATCACACAAAGAAACACCACATAACACCAAAATTTTTCCTGAGTGGAAAAACCCTCTTGGGGAATAAAAACCACTCGAAAAATCTTTCCTTTATTCACTTAGACCACAAACTCTTTCAAATTTAGGAGCACCAACTCCACAAAATATAGGAGCAAAAACTCCACAAGTTACAGGAGCACCAACTCCACAAAATACAGGAGTACCAACTCCATTACAATGTATAAAAATAATGAGTGTTCTATCAATATTCTAGACATGCAACATGTAGTCCTAGACTGTCAATAGAAGACTATGAATATCCTCATTAAGCACATTGAAGAATGTTGTGTTTCAACATATTTTCAAATAATAAATAGATTTTCAATATAGAATAACTTTATGTATCAAAATAATCACTTAAGGATTACTCATGAAATCTCTTTTTCTTCTCTTTAGAGATACATGAGAAAATACCAAAAACCCTTCTTAAATAGATACATAATCCCTACAAACAGTTTTTGTAACTGTAAGAACCATCTTGAGTTAGGGTTTTAAAGAACAACCCTAAAACAATTCTTCTAAGAAAACCTTTTAAATATATATTTTTTTAGATAAACACACTTTTTATTTATGATTCAATCTTTAAGAAGCATCAACTTCCTTTTCTTACTTTCTTTAAACAATAGGAGTAATACCTGATTATGCAATGAAGAAATCAAACAAATACCAGACAAAGATCGATGGATTCAACCACAACTTCCCAACTAAATAATCCATTGTCACTCCCTTAATAACTACTAAGCTCTTGCTAGCTCATAATCTACTATCCATGGTTGTAACAAACTCATTTTACTCCTCTAGTGTCGGCAAAAAGAAGAAAAAAATTACAACTGTGAACACAATATTCTCATGGTGCCTAGGGTTCCAAACCCTTCAATAATAATATTTCCCTAAATTTATTTCTTACAAGTCTATTGAAGACTTTATCAAACATAATGATGTTTTAAAGTTTGAAACAAATGAAAAACACAAAAATTAATAAACCATTATTATGTTTTTAAATCTAATGAAAATTCTTCAATGCCGACAAAATCATTCCACATTATAACCAATAGATCACTACCAACGCCAAGTCACTAACAAGTTCAAAGTGAAGTCACATGAATACCGAGTTCCATATAGCCCTATAAAAAAATCAACAATATTGATCCTTAATTTCATTGCCAAGAATTTTAAAAAATTTATTCCATTGAAATCACATGCTTACTACACTCGATAATCTTTAGGAGTATAAATCAAACAAATACTTTTTACAAGAGATGTTGACCAAGGAAAGTATGGTGTAAATTCCTTTCCAAATATTCATGCCAATGAAAGTCAACATTAAACCAATATCCTTATAACCATATCAAAAACCAATGCAATGTGATCAAACACACATGCATTGTGCTCAAATACATAATACCATGCAAGCTGCCTAATACCATATATGATCAATCAAAACAAACTAAAGCCTTATTAGGATGAGACCAAAACCTTATTAATATAAGTCCAACCAAATCTCCTTGTAAACTTCATTTCAAAACAAAAACATCTATAGTGCTGATATCACTTGACCACAATGTGGCTGTATTTAGTATTCAACCTTGCAAAGTGACTTGGATAATGTCACATGTATATTTTTAAGATGACCAAGCAAGATTCCAATTTTTTTTGTCAAAAACCTTGTAACATTGTATGCTTTACCATGTATCAAATGTTGGCACACTATGTGTCTTGAAGACAATGAATAATCTTGTATGTTTTGTGCAAGTATAAGATGTGCAAATATCATTTGATTAATCTATCCAGATGAAAATGCAACAATATATAAACAATTGTATACCTTAAATATATCTTCCAGTATGTGTAAGTCATTGTGCATAGTGTCTATGAAACCTATTTAATAAGAAAATGTCATTATGTATACCATGTCAAACATCAACTACCATATACCTGATTTGTGATTTGAAATCATGAAAAGGATAAATCTGACCTGTAGCACCCTGAAAAATGATAACAATATCAGTAACCAACATGTATCAAAAACTAAATCATGGAAATTTGAAACTTGTAATTGCATGCCATGAACTATGTGTAAAGATAATGTAAATCAACTATAATCATCATGTATCAAAACAAGTTGAGAATGCATCCTATCAACATCCACCAAGCATATCATAACATTCATATCAACAAACCACTTTTGACATCAAGGACAAACCAAAAACAACTGAGAGCCAGTAGAATATCCTTCGATCTTTATTTTATATATTTGATTCCTTTTCCCATTCTAAAATCCTAATTACAAAAGAATTCAACTTCTTGAAAAACCTGAAGGTCACTCAGTTTAGCGCAATTGGTCCCCCCATTAACTAAGTTTCTCATAAGGTTGTTTCTTGTCAAATTTTGGCATCAATGTTCAATTTCTTTTTCTAGCACACTTGGTGGGATTTCTTAAATCTACCTGAAGCTAAAGTGGGTGTATGAACCATCAACCTATTAGTAGATCCCAAATAGCGAATAATCCTAGCTTGCTAGTGCTACCACTAGTAATAGTATTAACTAGAACCCATCCCATGAGCATTCTGATCCCTCCACTAGCCATTTTGCTAATTGCTAACAAAAATTATGGGGCGTGGGACACCAAAAGGCCCCTTATAGCACTAAGAGCTCTCACTATTTGGGTGATCTTGCCCTCTACTTTAAAATTTGTACCAAAATTCAAAAAAGACAGCTCAAAAACACCATTCAAGCACTTGCAAGATGTGGTAGATGTGTGTTTGGTACATGGAGTTACCAACCAAAATGTAGTGCTAAGGTTTCTTGTAGCCTCTTTCAAGGGTAAGGCACTAGATTGATATCGCACTCTTAAAGCTAACACTATCAGTACCTGGGATCAGCTTGGAGACCCTTTCTATGAGATATTTTTGAATAATGAAGATCGGTCTTTGCTATATCATCAGTTGGAAACCATAAAGTGGGCCCCATATGAAGTAATGATGAACTTCAATGCTTAGTTTCACACAACTTGGTAGAGGATCCAAGTTGCTATCTACCCAACAGCTAAGTTGGTATTCATGTTCTACCTGAAATCCATCAATGCTGACATCTTAATGATGATCTAGTCTCTTGGCGAGACCACTCTACCAAATGCATACAACATTATTGTCAAGGTAGAGAATAATCTGATAGACATTGGGAAGTTGGCACCTCAGCCTGCTATGCTTATTTTTCATGAGATCTATGTTCTCGCTTGGGAAATAACATCTACTAGTACATTCACTCCTAACCAATCGATGTATACATATCTCAGTGCACCAAAAAATGTTGCTTCCACATATAACTCTTCAAAAGATGAGATGAGCGATGTCAAGGAGTTGTGGAATATCTCAAACAAAATAACTACCATCAAGCGGAACCAGTCCATGCCTATGAAGCCAACCTACCAAAATTATCAAGGTGGAAGATCTTCCTACCAAGAAAATTAGTTCCAAGGAGGCTCGTGCACAAATCCACAAGCTCAAACAACTAAACAAATAGTGACAGTGCCTACTCCATTGCATAGTGCTTACCTGAGCTCAAGCAGAGAGCTGACTGTAGGGAAAAACAATCTCATCGGTGACATCAATCCCTAGTGCTTACCTTGCGATGACACACATATGCAACAAAACTACCTGCACGACAACCTACAACAAAAGGTGGCATAACAATGCAGTTAGGGCATGCTGTCAAAACTTGGGGGTTATCTATATGCATCTTTACAAATGGAAATGTGATTCTCATTATGTAAATGCAAGGGATGTCCTTGGAACAAGAAATGGATATAGCTCTTGACCATGTGCTATTCTCATGGATGGAAGCAGAAGTGGTAGTGTTTTCAAATAATGCATCCAAGTTAAAGGCCCCACAAGTATATTTGGATTATAACACTCACTCTAACAGGAGATTCATAGGTGAACCAATCATCCTGCAGCCCAAAGGTGCCTCTGACTAAACTCCTAGTATCTCCATAATTGCACAACAAATTTAGGCATGAAGGGAAATTGTTATAACAAGGGCTAAGGAATAGAAGACTTTGAATCCTCCACCATTCAATGTGGTGGAACAATTGAAAAACTCCTCAGCTAATGTGTCCCTTTGGGATATCTTAGCTATTCTGGAGCAGAAATCATTGCTATAGAATGCCCTACTTGAAGATGCAATCATTAATCCAATGAAGCAATCACTTTAGGAAAATTTCATTGATTCATCACCCATGGTCAAAGCTCTCACAAATAGCATAGAGGAAGCCTCTATCGAGGTTAGAGATAAGCCAAAACCAAAACCCTTTTTCCTAACTCTTATTGTGGGGAAGAAGTTACACAATTCTATGATTGAATCTGGTGTTAGCACCATAGTCATGCCTAAGCAAATAGCTGAAGCTTTAGGACTTAGCTATGAACCTTTAAAAAGGGGGGTTATGCAGCTTGATGGGAATAAGTCTGAAACAATAGGTGTTATTAAGAACCTCCCCATGACTCTATTCTCCTACCCTAGTATCATAGTTCCACAAGATACTATGATCATAGATGTTCCCCTAATGTTCGGTGTCTTCTTATCCCAAAAATTTACTTCAAATATAGGTGGATATATTTCTTTGGACTAGTCACACTTGATCCTCAAGACCAATCATGGAGCTAAAATGAAAATAATATTTGAACCTCTACATTCATAACATGTAGCCAATGAAGCTATGATCAACTTTGAGGCCGCTCATACCTCTTTCACCAAAGATGAAATGTATTGTACCGAGCTACTAGAGGATGAGAAGGAAATTGGAGACTGGACTAATTCAGAGGAGATCCTCTTGAGATAATATATAGACACTAATCCTTTTGAAAATTACCATGCCATCAGACTGGGTACCTATGTCATCTATGATCAAGATCAAGTGATTTCAAATGTCATAAAGGAATTTGAGAGTTATCAAGCCTTATAGCTATGGAAACTATATTTTGATGCAATGAGATGAAAATTTGTCACATGAGTTGAGATAGGTTTGACATCCCCATCTATTGAAAAGATACTTAGGTCTTTCCACTTCTAGTTTTCCTATTCAAATAACAAAGCTGAATATGAAGGCTTAGTGCAAGGTTTAAGCCTTGCAAAGCGGATGGGTATTAAGAAAATAATGGTGTTTGGAGACTCTAAGATAGTGGTCAATCAAGTATAAGGGATTTCCATAGCCAAGAATGTTTGCATGAGATCCTATAGATGTAGAGTCTGGGACCTGATTGAAAGCTTTGAAGCCTTCAATATCTAGACAATCCCTAGAGAGAAAAATACAGATGAAGATCACATGGAAGAAATCAAATCTCAATTTGATCCTACTTCAAACTTGATTCATAACATACACTCTATACGAGTGATTGTCCACTCAAAAATCCCAGATAATGATCAAAGTTGGAAAGTGTTCAAAAGTGATGAACACATCACCTCATTCATCAAATTATCGGGAGAGTTTGTTGAACAACTCCAATTGAGAATTTTTGAGGCGTATTAAGGGAAAATTATTCAATTAAGGTCCAAAAAGCTTCCAAAAGGATTGGTCACTCTCAAAAACCTATTTGATTGCGATGATACAATAAATTACAAGAGGAAGTTTATAGAAGATAAAAGCGACTATTGAGATCTTCATGTTGGAGATGGAAGGAGACTTAAGGTAAAAAAAGATTTTCTGTAGCATGATAAAAAGAGACTCATCCATTTCTATGAGAAATATGAAGGAGTAGTGGCCTGGTCATATAATGACCTAAAAGGATATGATCCTGAAATCATCCAACATACTATAAAGCTGATGAAAGGAGCAAAACCTATCTGCCAGAAATAGAGGCCAATAAATCTGAATATTGCAGCCTTGATGGTGCAAGAGCTAACAAAGGTAATTTAGTCCCGGATCATTTTCTCGATCAAGCACAACACATAGGTATCTAGCTTGTTTCTAGTCCAAGAGAAGAATGGAGATATCTACCTATATTTTGACTTCTTGGACATGAACAAAGAATTCCTAAAGGACCATTACCCCATGCCTTTCATGGAGTCTATCTTGTAAATAGTGGTAGGGCACTGGTAGATTTTGACGACTATTCATTGGTATTATTTCGTCAAAATTTTGACGCTATTTGACCAGTGGGGTCAGAGATGTTTTCTCTACTGAACGGCTTCTCCAGTTATAACCAAATCTAGGTAAAAGAGGAGGACCAACACAAAACAATGCTCACTACCAAGTGGGGAACATTTGCATATGAAAAAATGAATTTTGGTCTATCAAATGTGGTAGCTACCTTCTAGTGGGCAATGGATATTGCTTTCATGGAATTGATCAATAAAATCATCTTGATCTACTTGGATAATCTTATAGTATTCTCCAAACATAAGAATGATCATTTTGATCACCTTGAAATGGTTTCTAAAAAATTCCAGGAGTTTGGGATATCCCTTAACCCAAAAAAATGTGTTTTCAGAGTGCCACAAGACAAAAAATTGGGACATGTAGTGTCCAAAGATGGAATTGTAATCAATCTATAGTGGGTAAAGGCAATAAGAGAACTTCCCCTTCCATTCATTAAGAAGGGAGTTCAGTCCTTTTTGGGAAAGGTAAATTTTGTGAGAAAATTCATTTATAATTTTGCAATAATAATTAGACCTATTACCTTAATGCTCAAAAAGGATCAGTTGTTCAAATGGACAAAGGAAGCTAGAGAATTCTTTGAGAAGGTTAAGGATGCTATTTCTTCAACTCATGTGAACATTAGTGAATCCATACCTATCAAAGTACTCTATAATTTATGTATTCAGTAGCAAATCAAGCATCGCTACTATTCTAACCCAAAAGGATGATGAAGGAAAGGGAGAACATCCAATAGCATTTCACTCCTAGACCTTAAAATACTATGAGATGAACTACAACTTTGTTGAAAGACAAGCATTCACCATTGTTAAGGGACTCAAGAAGTTCTGAAATCTCATATGTTGCAACAAGGTGATTGTATATGTCACACTTTCTAGTGTGTGTGAGTACATCATGGGAGGAGAAATCTCTAAAGAAAAAGGGCCAATTGGATCACTAAAATCCTCAAATATGATATTGAGGTCAAGCCCACAAGAACCATCCGAGGAAGAGGAATTTGTGAGTATTTGGCACATGAAAAAGAAATAATAGTTGAAGAGAAGAAATTTGAGCTTGCCCTAACAAATGAATCCAAGTTTTAAGGCTATTGGATAATAGATAGAGTGAGATTCTTGCATACCAAAAAATATCTACCAGGACTTCCTTCTCAGAAGAGAATATTCTATAGATTGCATGACAATGGATATGCACTTATTGATGGGATCCTCTTCAAAAGGAAATTCAATGGCATTCTACTGTGGTGTGTCACCATAGAACAAGTGAAGAAAATTCTTGACACTTTCTACAACAGTCCCTCGGGCGAACATTGCTCTATAAACCACCGCTATCAAAATTATGTGTGCCAGCTATTTCTGGTCCACACTATTCAATGAAATAGTCTTTGGTTAAGACCTGCAAGGAGTGCCAATTCTTCATAGGAAAGAGGAAAAACTCAACAATTCCTCTCAACCTGATAGTAGTTGATGAACCCTTTGCACAATGGGGCCTTGATTTTATCTGGATGATTAATCATGCTTCTAGTGCATGACACAAATGGATCCTCATGGCTATAGACTACTTTACTGGATGGATCGAGGCCATATCCTTGAAGAATGCAATGAAGGAAAAGATTATGAATTTTCTCGAGGAATTGGTAATGAGATTCGGCCTACCAAAGACCATAATCTTGGAAAATGCTAAGTCTTTCCTGGGCTTAAAGGTATGCCAATTTATGCTCAATCATGGAATATTCTTAAAAACATCTTCAAATTACTACTCACATAGGAATGACCCGACGGAGTTGACTAATAAAAATTTAATCTAAATTATTAAAAGAATCAGGTCAAAACATCAGAAGGAGTGGCACAAGAACCTTCGAGCAATGCTCTAGGTAGGCCGCATAACCCCTAAGAAAGTTCTCAAGACTTTGTCATATGACTTAGTGTGCAAGAAGGAAGCACTATTGCCCATCTCCATGGAGATTCCTACACTATAGTTGCTCAGATCCCTAGAGGTTGAAGAAAATGGAGCCATAGAGGTCTGATTGGCCAAGTTGTTGGAAGTACAGGAAAAAAGAGAAAAGTCCCTAATGGCCAATAGCTGTCAACAGGTGGTTAAGAGGTGGTTTGACAAGAAAACCTCAGACCAAGGTCTTAAACGTGAAGGCCTAGTGTTGAAGTTCAATGAGAGGGTCGTAAAGCTAGGCCAACATAGAAAATTTGATAGTCTATGGGAAGGCTCTTTTAGAATAATTCCATGCAAGAAACACAACACATTTGAATAATAAAATTTGGAGAAAGAAGCATTGGGAATTATAGTTAATGGAATCCACCTCAAATTATTCAATTAAGGTTTATTAATTGTTCTGTCTGTGTAAATATGTAATTATTGTAAATTTTCCTTTGTGTTCTTTTGTTTGGTTTGTATTTCCAAAAGTGAACCCATAAAGAAAATTTGAAAATGAACCCATATGTGGAATTTGAAAAGGAGAAACTCAAAGAAGCAGAGAAAAACAAACCCATAATGCAGAATTGCAAGAAGCAAAAGAGATTGAAATTTAATAAAAATTGTATATTCATTAGATATTATCATATACTTTGGTATTACATTTCCAAAATGGCTTTGAGGCCATACTTTTCAAGTATATCTATATATACTATGCAGTTTTTTCAATATATACATTAAAAGCATTTTCTAGGTGTATCTATAAAAAAAATATGAAAAGTGTTGTGTCTTAAACAACAATGAGAGCATCATCAGTAGTAGTATCTAGAACAACTTTATCAGTAGTATCATTAAAAGGGGTAGTAGGATCATTAACAATAATAGGGTCTTCAACAACAAAAATGACTAGTGGTGGAGGATACACCAACTCCCTAAAATCAATATACCACTCTACACCATAGAACAACACCACATTGTAGCAGGGTAGTAAGAAGTGGCAAGCACAAGTACCCCTTTGGTGATGCTCTTCATGTGTCATAATGCGAAATCCACTCATAAATAGCACCCATGACACCACAACATCTTCTTCAATATGTTTTCAGAGGTCACTCACCATAGGAAGGACTAAGCCATACACTGCATTCGCCAAAATTTCTCCAAGGCCACCAAGGTACTACTTATGGAAGATTTCCTACATAAGTTGCAAGATCATCAACTTAGGGACCTGAATATCAAGAAAGGATGCAACAAAGTGAGAGAAAATGTCAGTATTGAGCCTATACTTGTCTTCATACTCTATACAATCTCTACCCAATGCCCACTTCATTGCTATGATAGCTAACAAATTCTTGTTCTTCATCATTCACTTAAAACGCCTATTAGAAACTTCACCTAAGAAAGTTGCCTGAGACTTATTACTAGTAAGCCTAATAGGAGTATCCATGACGCCTAATTCTACCCAACTACCCAAGTGCTAATTCTTCCAATTACTAAGTGCATTATTCTATTGTATTAGGGCCTATTTATAGAAATAGCCAGGATATCTGCATGCCATAGGCATGATGATAATCAAGTATTAACTCAAAAATCCCACCAAGAGCCAGCTCAAATTTCCCACCCAATTGTGTTTTCCATGTATGAATTGTTGCATGTGAAGTTAATAAGTAATTAAGTAGCCAAATTGGTGGTAGTCCCAAGTGATCGTCCATAGATAAAGTGTTGATGTGTCATGTGGCAAGAATTTTTCCAAATTCCAAGTCAGAGCTCAAATATTTTTGAGTAATAATTGCATCTTTGGCTTAATCGTTCCTTTTAATATATTAATTTCCAAGCATATGAAAGGTTCATATGCCTTTAATCGTTGGCTCAATTTCCCAAGAAAATTGCATCATAGGACATGATTACTAACTGTCATTATGAATTCTTGTCTTTTCAAAAGGGTAAGAAATTCATTTTGCATGACAAAAGGAGCTAAAGGTACATTTTGAATTTAATGCAGAAAGAAAACTGTTGTCTACCACTCTAAGTCAAGAAAAACCTAAGCGTTTCATGCAAAAGAATAAACATTGCAAAAATCTTCCTAAGTACGATATCTAGTGCAAAGAGTTTTGAGTGCAAAATTGTTGAAGAACACAAGTGAATTGCAATAGGTCCAAGTATCATAGAAATCCACATCACCCTGAAATGTCCCAAAATCCTTGCTTACAGGACATAATAACCTGATCAAAATAACCCTGGACAAAATAACCCAGTCATAATAACCTTGGGACAAAATAACCCAGGGTCATAATAACCCAAGCCAAAATAACCCATGGTCAGAATAACCCATGGACAAAATATCCCCATAAGAATATAGAGAAAGGAAAAAAAAATTTATAAATTACATGTATGTTGCTAAAAAAAATTATTATTCAAATTTTCAATTAAAGTGTCAAATTATGAGTCACGCCTCTTATATAATCTAAAATGTTATGGTTGTCATAACCATCAACCAATATTTTTAGTATTTCTTTGAGTTCACGGTATTTTTCCTGCTTGGTTGCCCAGTGTATCTAGCCATATATTTCTCTATTCTATTTTCTTGGAGACTCTATTCTATTTTTACTTCTTTGATGAATTTACAGACTGAGTTGTACGATGCTTGAATAAAGTCACTAAATCCCCTATTCCATCCCTCAATAGTATTAGTGGTTATGGGAAGATCATCTTGAGTAGCTAAATAGCAATTTCATATTGTGATTGGAAACTTGGGTGATCGTCTATTGCCTCTTCTGGTTAGTTTGTCAATCCATGTGTCTTCAAAATAATCAATTATGGGTTGCAGAGTCTCCTCATGTTTTGTATAATAAGGAGATTGTTGAAGTGTTTCAAATGCATCAATTATGTTTATCTGAGGCATGAAAGCTAATGCAACAAGTTTCTTGATCTCATATGCAAATGCTTCATCAAAAATTTTCTTGATCTCATAAGCATATTAAAGGTGTTTTAAGGCTATTTTAGGGGTATATAATGGATATATGGTCTAAAAATGACCTAAATAGCCTCTATGGTGCCTCACAATCATATTTATAATTTATTTTGTCATTTCTAGTTTACTAGCTTGATCTAAAATGACCATGGGTATTCTGTCCATGGGTTATTTTGACCACATGTTATTTTGTCCATGGGTTATTATGGACCTCGGTTATTTTGTCCTTGGGTTATTTTGGTCGGGTTATTCTGTCCAAGGTTATTTTGGCTAGGTTATTATGTCATGATATCAAAATCATTAGATTGAAGCCCAAGGAGAGGTGACACAAATATTGTTTGACGCCATGCATCACATGGCACCCATAGCAAAAAAAATTGGTGATACCTCTTACACTTTTCCTGGGATACTAGAGAAACTGAAGTGGATTCACACACGAGCCATAGAAAAGTAGAAAACTCACAAGGAAAAGAACTGGACATAAAGGAAGAATGGGACAACATTCATGATCCCATCCTGAAAACCAACCCTAAGAGTCTTAGGGAAGTAGCTTGTGAAATAATGAAAGTGACCACTAGAGAGCATCAATTGGTGTACAAGCAATGGTTCTGCGGACTCCTGTAGTATATGGTCCCTCTTGTGTATTACTTCCTAGAGCTAGTTCATGAGGGAATTCAACATTTCAATGTAGGTACTAACACCATTGAAGGTCATCAGCTGAGAGTTATAATTACCGAGTCTATCAAAGATATGTTGTGCATCCGAAAAAGGGGCTCTAGAGCAAAAAAATGGAGTCATTCACTCCAGTCAAAGAAGGGAACAACTTATGGAGAGGAAAAGATCATGCTATGGATTTTTATAACTAGGAAACCCAAAGACCTCACGAATATTTGGAAAAGTCACCACAAATACTAGTCACACAAAATTCTTTTAAACAAGATTTGCAGGATGTCTTCTCTTTGATGGCTTTCATTTGTGGCATGGATGAGGACAAGTAAATGTAAGCATTTCAAATGGGTCTAGGTTTTCAGTTGAGGAGGAAACATTCCTTATTTTGGTATGACTTTGCGGAAGTCACTATCCAAGAAATGATGAGCCAAATCAAGGAATATAGAACACAACATAAGTTTAGGTTTCCTTCTCTCCTTGATCATATGTTTTTGCATTAGAACCCTAACTTCTTCAAAAAACATGAGGTTAGCCATTTTTTATGAGAAGGGAGTAAGAATGCCAGTTTTTGTATGGACTCCTCTCCCCTCTGCAACTTATGACTATTATGCATTCTCAGATTATTTCTTGACTCTGATTCTGCAAGACTTGAGCAAGGATGGTAATCTTTATCGGCTTTCCACTAACCAAATGGGGTGGATGGAGAGTTTCACTCCTAAATGCGACTAGTTTCTTGAAGAAGATTTTAAAATCATTTAGCTACATGGCTTTACCAAGGAGCCATTTTGACTCTTGTCATGTGTCATAGATCAAGTGTTGGCTGTTGAGATGTTTTGACAAGTGTTAGTTATTGACTATAACTTTTGTGGCGGGAAGGCCAAGAAATGATTTTTCTACTACCCACTAATCTTTAAAACAATGGTTATGGCAAAGAAGTAGAAACATAAGCTACTAGAAGCAAAGTTGGCTCATCTGAGGCTAGTATTGATTTGTGGAAAATGGAAATATAACCCCAAAAATGACTTAGCAAGCATAAATGTTTGGGTAACTCACAATCCCTGACCTTACTGAGAAAAGTAGTGGAATCTCATGTTAGAACATGATGATCTATTTGTAGACCTAGTTCACATTCCTACAGAGGATAGGACACCACCATTGTTCAATTTCTACTTTGATTTGGTGAAGTTTAATGAGAGGTACCAAATGGGGGCCACCCTTTTCAATGATTTGGCTAACTATTGGAATTGGAGTGAGGAAAATATTAAATATTTTTGGATTTACAATCAAGAGATCCAATGCCTTAATGCACTATTCTAGGACATAGACAAGGATGATAGATTTGATACTCTATGGAACCAAGTGCATGATGATATTGATGCAAGCAATGATGAGGATATTGACCTAGATGAGGCTATAAAATATACAAAGTGAAGGAGAAGGATGAGGAAGTGAAGATGAACCCAACATAGAAAACCAAACAAGAATTGAAGTAGCCTAGCACAACTAATCTGAAGCTGCAAGTGAATATATCATGTTTGAGAGCCTCACAGAAACACACATGTGTTGTGAAAAGACCCAAAGTAGCCCAACAACAACTATCAGAGGTCATAGAGGTAGAAAATTCAGCACCAAACAAAAGGTAGCACATAGATGTAACTTCTAGAGAGGGTTCACAAGAGCCTGCAATGAGCCAAGGATCAAAGTCATTTGCTACTCAGATATCTTTCTCTCCCTCTCTTCTTGATTCACAATCTATGGTTTCTTCCATTGTCTCTACATCACCCATCACTTCAAGTGTCTACCTTTCCTTCTCTACTTCTATTGTAATGGTTGTGGGAGGTTTCTCCCAATTTTCCCAAGCGGGACAATTCACTTTTATGCACCTGCAGGTTACCCCACCTTTTGTGGGAGCCTAGTCTACATCCACTATTGATTCCCCCTTTTTTGTAACTGCATTAGCTCTAACTTAGCTTTCCCAATAAATGGAGTCCACTGTATCTCTACTACCACCACCGCTCCCTATGAGTCCTTCCACCACTTCACAAACTAGGCCTTGGTATATTCCCCTATTCTCCCCACAAACAGTCTTCCTGCTGAAGAAGAAATTAGCCAGAACCACTACTCTCTCATTCCCTTTTGTTCTTCCTGGTGCACCCTTTGTAGGTGAGTTGATTAGATCACCAACGAAATTCATTTCAGAGGGAAAAAAGACAAGAGTAGCATGAGATCTTAGGCCACAGAAGCAAAGGGACAAAGATG
The DNA here is from genome assembly GCA_007258455.2 of Sequoia sempervirens. Classification (NCBI taxonomy): domain Eukaryota; kingdom Viridiplantae; phylum Streptophyta; class Pinopsida; order Cupressales; family Cupressaceae; genus Sequoia; species Sequoia sempervirens. The sequence continues at coordinate 126,974,765 of VDFB02256132.1, forward strand.
CTAAAAAGTCGGTAGAGCCATAGGTACAAACCTTTTTCAATGAGGCTCAATAGTCATTTCATTTTTCAACCATGCATCTAAACATCATCAAGCCTTAGGGAGAGATGCTAATTGAAGATTACACCATCTATGGTATGGGACTTGATCTACACGTGGCCCAACTATAAGATAAAGTTGAGCTCATGGAGGAGACCCAACGTGTTGTGAACACTAACTTTCTCAAGTCAATTCATGAACTAAAGAAGAAAGGAGAGGAGCTAAAAAATGTTAAGGAGAGGATAGAAGTACTACTAATAAAGGAAAAGGCAATGGATGCCAAATTTGTCCACTTGTCACAACAAGTAGAGATAGAGTAGGCTAGACTCCAAGGGGAACTTGTGAAGTTCTAGTCCATGGATCCCAACTTGGTCACTAAGGTACAAATAAAAACTAAGAATTATAGGACCAATTGGCACAAGAAAAGGAGGAGATGTAATAAAAGAATGAAGAATTTCAGCATCAACGTGCTAAATTGGAGCAAATAATATAGTAGAAGGAAACAAACTTCTAGGGATGAAAAGCTTAATTCAAGAAGGAAATATAGGTGGTAAGGCTCTCCTAGGATAGAGAATCTACAACCAAAGTCCAGGCTAAGGAAAAATGGCTTGCCAAGTTGAGAAACCTATAGGAAAAACTCTCCACTATAGACAATAAAATTGCATAACTGATGTAGGATGTTGGGTCGAAGGATGCGAAAATTGGTCTTTTGAAGAATCCTACCCAAACCCCTACTGCCCAGTTGGACCTCCCCCTAGTGGCCCAACAACTATATATTTCATATAGGGAAAAGGTCAAGTCCTTCTATCTGACTTTTCATCCCATGCTTCAGTTCATGGCAAAAGCATAATGTTTGAGTAGGGAGGTTTGTAGAATGATTGAGCAATTCCCATAATTCATTGAAAAAAGGGTTCCTAAGGTAGAAAAGTTGCTAGATAAGTTGTACACAGTGCCAAATGAGGACTTAGTGAGTGTGGGGATTGAGGACCAAAGATTAGCTACCAAGATACCAAAAAAATTCATCCATTCCCATGCAGCCATCCTTGATGCTAAATTTTCTCTACCACACTCAGTCGAACTATGAACATCATGCGATAAATTTTTTCCCAACTGAATTAGATATGCTTACTCTCCCCATTTATTTTTGATGATTCAATGGTCACAATAGAGTAGATTGCAACAAAGATTGAGGAGAAGTATTAGGACATATTCACTTTTTAGAGCTTTACTCAACTTCCTACTGTCGAGGATATTGAGGGCATCACTCATCAGATAGTGCAGATGTTTTTTCAAGTTGAGTTTGGGATGAAGATATCCATGAAGCTTCCATTCAAATAATTGATCAATTTGCATGAAGTGCAAGACAAGCTACACTCCATATCAATGCCATCTGAGGCCGACTGGTTCCCTCCGCAGACTGCACTCTCAAAGCTCTGACTTTTTCCCCCAATAGATAAGACTCTTTTCTTAGAACCAAAATATTTGGATTACTCTTTCCACAGGTGAAATTCCCCTAGTAGTCACCAAAAGCTATGGATATAAAATCCCTCGAGCTCCCTTCAGGTTAATAATACTATTTTTCTTGGCTTCCACCTATGCCCCATATATTTGAATATCTCTGGCCCCCTTTTTAAAGAGCTTCACCCGCTGTCACCATGTGTCCACCGCATGCTCCTTACAAGGATTTCCCACCTCAATTTTCTATTGAGCCCCACCATGCTTCCATGTGTCAACAACATGGGCCATTAAAGCTTGCTTCCCTTTGCTTTTCTATCAAGCTTCGCCCACGTGCCATGTAGCATCGCTCCATGTACACTTTTTCACAGATACCATAGTTAGCATTGGTAGCAAGGAATTCTCCATATGTCTTATTTGTTAGGATTTTCATCCCAAGGAAATCATTGTGATGAACATCATTGCGATTGCTTGGGAATGTTTTTGTTACTAGCTTTCAAGTGGTAGGGATTTTTCTTATAAATATTGCTTCTTCTTTCTAAAAGTGAGTTTGAAACATATAGAAATTGTTTTAAAAAGACACCAGGACTTTTGTATTGTTTTTTGATTTGAAACATAGATTTTTCAGTCCCTAAGGCTACTCTTACACTTCTAGGATTTTTCACCTAAAAGGAGAGAGATAGGGCCAAAAATGCTAATTATTCACTCAGATCAAAATGTATGCAATGTTTTTTAATGTAAATGAACTTAACTAAATGCAATTCACTAATCTTAATGAATGAAAATGAATGCAAAACTTAGATTTAGACCTTGTTTGAAAACACACTATTGTTTGCACAAAGGTTAAAATAATTAACAAAAATATAGTTTTTAACTAAACAAAAAGATATTTCTCAGAATGTGTGCACCTAGAAGGATGTAGAGGACTGAAGAACAATATAGAAAGTTGATGAAATCTAAACTTGGAATAACTGGGACTCATTCGCCACCTTTGGTGAATTAGTCCCAAGTCAAGACTTTTCTACACAAAACCTATTTTTTATAGTCGGGGGTTTGAAACTGCATCTGACTCAAATCTGTACCTTAGGAGGGACTCATTTTTTCATGCATGGAAAATCAGTCCACTTTCTAATTTTTGTAATATCAAAACTCAGATCTGTATCTTGATACCTACTCAACAAATTCTGATAGAAACCTGATTCTAGATCTTAGAAAATTCTTACAAACCAGCTTAAAAGAGTTGATCAAATGGGGGTTTTCCTTATTCAAACCACTAGATAGGTAATTAAACCTTCAATAAATAAAAATCTACATAAACCCTAGCCTTAGATGTGTTAAATACTAGGAGTTTGAATCATGACACAAACTCTATTAGGTTGATCTAGAATAAGACATGCAAGAATGATTGAAATGATGGAAGATATCAACCCTAGAAACATTACAACACATGAAAAATAGGAATAAAATGGCATACAAATTCTAAACAAACATAATTCAAAGCTTAATCTGAAGATAGAGTGAAAATGGAAAATAGAATCAATAGGAAACCAAGTCCTTAGGCATGATTTGGTGACTAGTTGCACCTCCTCACCCTAGATTTATTCATGATTCACCATAGGTAACCATCCTCAACCCTTTGCAATGCTGGATATTGATAAGAGAAGTGAGCTTCAAGACCTGCAAAAACCTTAGTTTGTTGCCTTAAAACTTCAACTTTTGTTAATGAGGGACTTGACTTTATGAATTGCTCTTGAAGAATCATAAAGAGATTGAGAAACTATGAAAAATATTGTGTGAAATGACTTGAAATGAGTATTTATAAGAAATAATACATTATTTTCCCATTAATTAGACCTAAGAGGCTGACATTCATCGGAAATAAAAATTAAATTGATTAAATTCCAACTTAATTTTGAATTTTCCCTAAAAGGGGACTCATTTGCCACCCTTGGTGAATGGGTCCCACTAGAGGGGACTCATTCACCCAAGGTGGTGAATGGGTGCCACTACTACTATTTGAAGGTGGGTTGTCAGGGTATGATGTCATTAAATGTTGTTTGTTAGGTTTTATGCTATTTCTCATTTGAAACAGGCCTCTAGATCAAAATTAATGGGTCTAAGGGGCCTATAAATGTTTTTTTGAAGGGTAAATAATGTAAATGGACTGAAAAGAGGGTCTAATTATGTGTGAAATTATCTCTCTCCTCCAAAGGGTCCAATTTTATATGACACATTTAGCCCCCACTTTTGCACCCATATGACACTATGTGTATATGTAAGTTGAAGGACTCTAAAAGATGCACCTTACTACATAAAAGGATACATATTCAAAAGAACAAGAGAACTAAGCCTCTAATGTAGCTATCTACACAACCATAGCATTAGGAACTATATCCTATAACACATGTTCATTAATTTTCCAAGAATACTTTTATCTAACTCTTAGGAATCCAATTTTAGGGTAGATGTATGCACCCCCTTGATTCCACTTACTTTACAAAGGTGGAATCAAGGTAGCAATCTAGCCACATTGAAGAAGAAACATCATATAGTAGGGAATTTCCAAGTACCATGCCACATAATGATAGATAGATGATGATATTGAGGACAAAATCATGATTCTAATGCATCAAACGACATTGAAATCAGATTACCCTAGCTCCTGTTATGTTAAGTTGAAGAATGGAAATATTATAAGTTTTTTGAAAAGAGGATAACATTAGGTTAATATGTGAAAGTAAAAAGAGATGAAAAGTGAGTAAAAGGAGTGGATGAAAGTAATTTTTCACTTACTATTCATTTTACCTTTGTGTAGCTTGAAAGTGTTGAGTACGAGAAGAACATGTCGAGCAGATGGGATTACACACCTTCACGGCTAGATGATCTTCATGAGTAGGTGGCATGGAGTTAGCTATATCATGAGGTGAGTCGATTCTACAAATTTCACCTTTCAATTTTATAATGATTTAATGATTTTTATGCCTGGATAGGTTAAGTTAGGATTCTTGGGAAAAAGTTTAAAAAGTGTCCCATTTCTTCACAAAGTGTCCTATTTGTTTGCAAAGTCTCCTTTTTGTTTGCAAAGTGTCTCGTTTCTTTGTACAGTATCCCATTTCTTCGTGAAGTGTCCCTGTTACTTTGCAAAAAAACTGAAAATGGTTCTAAAGTATTTAGGGCCATTAGAAAAGCACACTATATATACTCTAGCACACTTGCTTGATGAATAATGTGAAAATTGAAGAATTTAGATGAATTTTAGAGCATTTTTGTGATGATTTTGATAGGTTCCCGCCTGGTCGCAATAGTAGCTAGGGGGAAGATAACTCACATTTTTGAGAGACCATGCACCAACATTATCAGTGGTAGAGGTAGAGCATTTATAGTTTTTGGGTATCTATTGGGAATATATTATACCACCTATGAGATACCATGACACCATTCTTATGGCTCTGTGTGAGTGGTGGGATGTAGATACTTGTACCTTTCATCTTCCCACCAAAGAAATAACTATCACTCTCCAGGACGTACACCAAATTCTTCAAATTCCTATTCATGGAGAACAAGTACAATTTTAGGGGGATCGGTCATTCCAGGAGAAGAGGAAAGATATGTAATATTTTCTTGGTGGTCCTATACATGAATAGAGGGTTAGATAGCAGATTGAGCTGCCCATGCTACTGTATTCATGAGCTCTGGTGGTGAGATGGATTATGATGTACATAATGGAACTGGTTCTCAATCTAGATGGATGGGTGACACACTTGGATGGAGGACTAGTACACTTGATACGAGGGATGTATGAGCGGAGGATAGTCTATGCTTGGGGTCACTACATTCTAGCACACTTATATTATGATCTTGGTTAGTTTTTATTTTAGGCGATCAATAGTATGGACCATTATAGGCTTCTACAGGTGTGGTGCCTTGAGCATATCACATGTACTAGGCCTATTAGATACCCTTGTACTATAGCAACAAACTATCCATGAGCATTCAATTATCCCTTACGATGCCTATGGCAGTATGGACATTCACAATTTTGGAGGGTGAGGTTTGACTGACTGGAGGAGGACAGGATCCTATGGAGAATTTATCTACTCACTTTATAGTGGCTAGATCCCACCAGACAGTTACAAAGGATGCAAATGGATAGGTATCTAGCAGGGAGGCATGACTACATTATATGACCATTCTATTATGGGTGAGGCATGCGATAGTTTGGACAGGTACAAACACCACTAAGGGCATGCCCCTTCATTAGACAATTAGTGTGGAGTGCCCGAAGGCCAAGGGATACTATTTGATTGACAATAGATCATGTTCATGAGAGTGATTCTAATGATTTCGATCATGACCAACCACCAGCATCTGATGTTGATGATGTCGGTAGCACAGATGAGTATGAGGAGTAGTGGTCATATGAAAGACCATATCCTATGTTCCCCATGGATTTCCCTATAGGTGATGCAAGACTAGCACCAAATGAGGGCGACAAGCTAGAGGAGAGAGTAGAGGAGGTACAATATAGGGAAATAAATATTTTTAAAGATGTGATTGATGATGAGTACCAGTCTGAGGCCAATCTTGACTATGAGGACCAGGATGGAGGAGAGGATGATGATGAGGAGGATTATGAGGATTATGAGGAGGATGATTATTACAAGGAGGAGCCACCCCTGAGTGAGGGTTATGAGGTAGCTATTGAGGATTAATACGAGCATGGAGAGTCCTCACATACTTACAGGACTAGATCATGGGCAGTAACTACTACAGAAATCAGCACTCAAAGTCAGAGAGAGGCTACCACATCTTCCATGCCCCCTAGAGATGAGTAGATTGATATTCCTCATGCATCTAGAGACATAGGTGACGAAATCTAATTTTATACATTTCCTTTAGTGATTTATGCTTTATTTATATATATATATATCATGATGATGTGTTACTGATTGTGTACATGATCTATCTTGTAGGAGTGATGAGAGACTGGTGGGATTTCTATCATCAGGAAGCCACAAAGATAGTGCCAACATCCCTAGAGGAGGATGAGATAGGTCCTAACAACATTCCCCGACTGATCATGGAGGAGGAGCCAGAGTCACTTAGACCATTCACAAGGTTGCGGGTAGTGTATGAGAGTGTGAGGAGTTCACTCTTTCGGGCTAAGAGTGCACTTCAGTCAACATAGACCTTAGTAGAAGTAGAGATATTGCAAATAGAACTATTATAGACATGAGCAGAGATGGATCAAATCGAAGATGAGCGGGTTATAGATGTTGGGAAAATACAAGGTCTAGAGAATGCACTTAGATTCACTAGTTCATGATCACAGTCACACAGGACCATCTCACAATGCCTAGGGACTAGATCGTGAGTGCTAAATCTTGAGGTGTCTAGCTCTCACAGACCATTATGATATTATATATGATTATGAGATGTATAAAACTTTGATATATACAGACATGCAACTTTAATATTATGATGATGTATCTCTTTTATGTGAATGTTATATGTTATGTTATTAATTAAACGACTTATCGTAAAAGTATTTAATTAATCGCTACATGATTTAATAGGAATCATGTGATCTAGTGTAAAACATATTTTAGTTTTAGCATAGATGCAACATTGATAATGAGAAAAGAATATTTTAAATTAAATGCATAGATAAGGATCTAACTTAACACAACAGGAATGTGAATAGTATGAAGCCTAAGGCAATTATAAAATGAACTTAAATAATTACCTTAGTGTTCAAGAAAAACATGAATTTAGGTGTCAAGAACAAAGCAATGTGAATGTTAGTTAGAGTAGAATCATACAACTTGAATCAACACTGCTATACCAATCATACTATTCAAAGGGGATTAGAGATAATAGTGATGCAAATGTGTGGCATTAATGGGTTCCCTAAGGGGTGTTCTGTCAATCTGCTTTAAGAGATAAGCACCAAAACCATAATTGGTATCAACTTTATAAGGTCCAAACCAATTAGGGATAAACTTATATTTATCTTCATTGTTAGCACTAACATTTTGTTTATTTTCAATAAGAACAAACTCTCCCTTAGAAAACAATCTAGGGATAACATGAATGTTGTGTTTGCATTGTAATTGTTTGATGTGAGCTTGTAGATGTTTGAGAGCATTAATGCACTATTCATCGAGCATCTCAAGTTGATGTAATCGTTGAAATTTATAAGTGTCATCATCAAAAAGATATCAGAGAGCAATTCACAAAGTAGGAATTTCTAACTCCAAGGGAATAATCATATCAGTACCATAAACAAGGCAATAATGGGTATTTCCAGTGGATGATCGAACATTAGTTATATAAGCCAAAAGTGCATAAGAGAATTATGTATTCTAGTCTTTGTGATTATTGCTAATAGTTTTCTTAAGAATTTGTTCAAGCATTTCATTAGTATTTTTAGCTTGTCCATTGGATTGTGGATAATACGGTGTGGAAAATCGATGTTGAATGTTGAAGAGTTTGAGAAATTGTTGAACTTTGTTATTCTTAAATGGAATTCCATTGTTTGAAACAATTGAGGAAGGAAGTCCCAAGCGAGCAATTATGTGTTCCAAGATGAAACAAAAAATTACTTCAGTACTTGATGAATGAAAAGGGATAGATTCTACCCATTTTGTGAAATAATTGGTTGCAGTTATGATAAACGTATGTCAAGTAGAAGAAGAAGGTGAGATTTTCCTAATAAGATCTGACCCTCAAACTAAAAATGAACAAATGGGAACATTAGCACAGAGCTCAACAGTAGGAGCATGAATCAAATTGATATGTTCTTAGCATTTGTGACATTGTTTAACATAGGTGAAACAATCCTTCTCCATAGATCTCCAATAATAACCCATACAAATAAGTTTTTGCACTAATGAGCGACCTCCAAAATGACCTCCATAGGCACCAACATGAGCCTGTTTGAGTGCTAAAGGGATTTTAGAATCTTTAAGAAAATGTAATAGGAGACCATTGAAAGATATTCTATACAATGCATTGGCAAGGATCGCACATTTATTTGTGAGTTTACGTAAGCGATTTTGAGTATTTATTGTGGTAGGCTTAGGAATGGTACCATCCTTTAAGTAGTTGTATATTGTATCATACCATTCACATGAAGTTGCTTGAATTATCACCAAAATTTCTTCTAATGGAGTATCAATCGAAGGTTTCATAATGGGGTGAATAACGAATGGGAAATTTGTAGAAGGATCATTTGGGGATATGAGAGTAGCTGCACTCACCATTGCATCTGCATGTCGATTATCTTTGCATGAGATGTTATCAATGGTAAAAAAATAAAAAATTTCTAATAGTTTCATTATAAAATCCTTGTATTTTAATAATTTGTCATGTTTAGTTTGATATGTACCATTGATTTGTTTAATGACTAATTGTGAATTGCCAAAATCTTAATATGTTTAGCATGAAGATATAAAGTAGCTTGTAAACCTATAATTAATGCCTCATACTCAATTGTATTATTTTTGCATAGTAAATTTAAATGGTAGGATAAGGGAATAGGTTTGTCATTAGGTGGAATTAGTACCACTCTAGCACCGGAACCTATTCAACACTTGGATCCATCAAAAAATAATTCCCATGGTTTAATATCAAGTTAAGACATGATCATCAGGAAAGGAATATTTAGTAGGTAAAGCAAAGGGAGAAGGAGCATTAGCTAAGTGATCGGTTAAGGCTTGACCTTTGATTGCTTTTTGTGAAAAAATTTTAAGGTCAAACTAAGTTAACAACATCACCCACTTAGCTAAGCGACCAGAGAAATCAGTTTTGTTGACAAGATATTTAAGAGGATCAAATTTTGTGACAACTTGTACTTCAACATTGAGTAAGTAATGTCACAACTTACTAGTAGTGAATACAAGAGACAAACATTGTTTTTCAATTGGTGAATATCGTGTCTCATAATAAATTAAGGTGCAACTAATGTAATAAACAAGGTGTTCTTTACCATTATCATCATGTTGAGCCAACAATGTTGGAAGAGCATGGGCAGAGGTGGAAACATATAAGATAAATGGTCTATGTGGTATAGCCGGTTGTAAAACAGGTCGATTAGCTAAATATTCCTTTAAACTCTCAAAAGATTGTTTACAATCCTCATCCAAATAAAAAAGGACACCCTTTTTAAGGAGATGTGTGAAAGGTAATGTGCGATTAGCTAAAGATGCTATGAAATGACAAATAGCTTGAATGCGACCTTGTAACATGTGTAACTGAGAAATATTCTTCAAAGGTGGCATGTTAACAATTGCATCGATTTTCTTTGAGTCCACCTCAATGCCTCTATGAGATATGACAAACCCTAGGATTTTACCACTATCTACACCAAAGACATATTTTTTCATATTCAATCACATGTTATACTATTTGATTCTTTCAAAGATTCTATGGACGTTTACATTATTTTGTCAAGTTAAGGATTTAGCGAGAATATCATCGACATAGTCTTCCAAGATTTTGTGAATATAATCATGAAATATTAATGTCATTGCACGTTGATAAGTTGCACCTGCATTTTTTAAACCTAAGGGCATCACAACCCAACAAAATGTTCCCCAAACAATTGTAAAGGTAGTTTTGTATTGATCTTTAGGGTTAATAAGCATTTGATTATAACCAGAGAATCCACCCATGAATGAAAACAAAGCATGTCCATTAGTTGAATCCACAATCATGTCGATATTAGGAAGAAAAAAATCATCTTTTAAAGAGGCTTTATTCAAGTCTCAAAAATCGGTGCATATCCTAATACAATTATTAGGTTTTGCAACTACAACAATGTTTGAGATCCAAGGAGAATACTCAATAGGTTGAATAAAGCTTGCATCAAGAATTTTCTCAAGTTCTTATTTAACTCTCAAGGCCACATTAGGATGCATTTTTCAATATTGTTATTAAGGACAATATTATGTATTACAATTTTTGGGTCAATTCCTGGCATATCAGAATATTTTCAAGTAAATTTTTTAGGAAAATCATGAAGTAAAGTGGTTGTATCTTCTTGTTCCTCATCATCAAGGTATTTCCCAATTTTAATAACTTTATCTTTAACATTAATATCCATAAGCACATCAATGGTATCTCCTAAAGGGAGTGCATTGGATTTAGGACTTTCAGATTTAGAAAAGTCTTTAGTGATATAACTTCCTTCTTTCTCGATAATGTTCATAGCACGAAGAATGTGTTTGATGGAAGTAGGTGAGGATGGGGTATCATAAACACCTAATATGTGTTTCAAAGCCTCATCACCATCGACATACAACCATGAAGGTGGTAGGGTTGGATCAAGCAAATTAGGATGGGTAATGGTAATTTTGTGTTGTGCTTGACATGTGATCACATTAATGTTTAAGGATGGTCGTTGAGTAGCTTTGGTTGTTTTAGAAAAATAATATCCCAATCCCATTTTCATTTCTTGTGTATTAGGTTCAATAGGGACACAAATACCTTGTTCATGTTTTCCACACCCTTTTCCAGTATAGAGTAATTGTTTGACAAATTTATAACCTTTCCTGTAAAGTCTTTCCATTTCATGCAGGGTAGGTGAGGATTGATAATCTATCTCATCAAAAAAAATTGTGTATGTTGCATTTTCATCCATATTGTAAGAGATAGATGTTTGATACGATTGTTCAAAATTTTGAGTGGACATAATTGTTGGTTGTTCTTGTTTCACATCTTTCTTTTGTGTAAGTGTGTATTCGCCGATAAATAAGGCTATGAATTATAAGGATCCCAAATCATCACCAAATAATTTAGAGACTGATTTTGTATTGTTGTGTCCAATTTCAAGAGGGTCTATGTTAGAAGTTGGAATCAATGTTTTCAAAGGACTTGTAACCCCTTTTTCAAGATGCAAGCAACTTTTAGGCTCAGGGTCTATTTGAATTTGATATATACAATTGTTATAAATACACTTCATGATATGGTGAAGGGTGGAAGGCATTGCATTCATCTCATGAATCTAGGGTGGGTGAAAAAGGATATTATATGAAATATCGTAAGGCATGACATGGATAGGAGGCTGCAAAGTAACCACCCCAACCATAATAGGTAAAGTAATTATCCCAAGTGGTTGCTTTTTTGTATTATCAAATCCTTTAATAGAAATATAATCAAGTATTATTTGTGATCTCTCAACTTTTAATTGATCAAGGAGACTCACACTACACACATTAGATGCAATTAGATGTAAAGTAGAATGTTATAATGCTCAAAAGTTAGGTTCACCAAAATGAAACATAGATTTTTGGGTCCCTAAGGCTACTCTTGCACTTCTAGGGTTTTTCACCTAAAAGGAGAGAGATAGGGCCAAAAATGCTAATGATTCACTCAAATCAGAATGTATGCAATGTTTTTTAATGTAAATGAACTTAACTAAATGGAATTGACTGATCTAGATGAATGAAAATGAAGGCAAAACTAAGATTTAGGCCTTGTTTGAAAACACAGAGTTTTTTGCAAAAAGGTTAAAATAATGAACAAAAATGTAATTTTTAACTAAACAAAATGCTATTTTTTAGAATGTGTGCACCTGGAAGGCTATAGGGGACTTTATATCAATTTGTAAAGTTGATGAAATCTAAAATTGGGCTGACTAGGACTCATTCGCCACCTTGGGCAAATCAGTCCCAGGTCAGGACTTTTGTACACAAAACTTTTTTTTTGATATTCAGGGGTTTGAAATTACATTTGACTCAAATCTGCACCTTAGGAGGGACTCATTCACCATGCATGGTGAATCATTTCACTTTTTTATTTTTGCAATCTCAAAACTTAGATCTGTATCTTGACACTTGCACAACAAATTCTGACGAAAACCTAATTCTAGATGTCAAAAAATTCTTGCAAAACAACTTAAAAGATTTGATCTAATGTGGATTTTTCCTTAGTCAAAACCCTAGATAGGTAATTAAACCTTGGATAAATAAAAATACGCATAAACCCTAGCCTTAGATGTGTTAAAGACTGGGAAAGTCTGAATCATGACACAAACCCTATTCTATTGATCTAGAATAAGACATGCAAGAATGATTGAAATGATGTAAGATCTCAACCCTTGAAAAATTATAACACATGAAAAATACGAATAAAATGACATGAAAATGCTAAAAAAACACAATGAAAACCTTAATCTGAAGATAGAGTGAAAATGGAAGAAGGAATCAATAGGAAACCAAGTCCTTAGCCATGATTTGGTGGCTAGTTGTACCTCCTCACCCTATATTTCTTCATGATTCACCATAGGAATCCATCCTCAACCTTTTTCAATATTGGATCTTGACAAGAGAAGTGAGCTTCAAGACCTACAAATACCCTAGTTTGCTGCCCTAAAACTTCAACTTTTCTTAATGAGAGACTTGACTTTATGAATTACTCTTGAAGAATGATAAAGAGATTGAGAAATTATGAAAAAGATTGTGTGAAATGACTTGAAATGAGAATTTATAAGAAATAATACCTTATTTTATTATTAATTAGACCTAAGTGGCCGACATTCACCAGAAATAAAAATTAAATTAATTAAATTCTTGCTTAATTTTAAATTTTCCCTGAAAGGGGACTCACTCACCACCCTTGAGGAATGGGTCCCACTAGAGGGGACTCATTTTCCCAAGGTGGTGAATGGGTCCCACTACTTCTATTTGAAGGTGGGTTGTCTGGGTATGATGTCATTAAATGTGTTTGTCAGGTTTTATGTGATTTCTCATGTGAAACGAGCCTCTAGATCAAAATTAATGGGTGTAAGGGGCCTATAAATGTTGTTTTGAAGGGTAAATGATGTAAAGGGACTCAAAAGTGGGTCTAATTATGCATGAAATTGTCTCTTTTCTCAAGAGGGTCCAATTTTCTATGGCACATGATTATTGTATAAGACTCACAGACTATGCCATTATTGTTTGGCCTTTTTGTTTCTTAGCTATTTGACAAAACATTATACTGTGCCATTACTATACTGAGTAGTTTACTTGTAGAAATTCTATGATTTCAATATAAGTTTGTTGATTCAGACCATGTCTTTGACTCTTCTTTTTAGTAAATGTGTATGGGAGTTATTTTATGTTATTAGATAAATTGTTTAGGTTTATATCTTTGATCTCTGTTATTTTGGGACATGCAGATTGTTGAATAGGAACTTAAATCCTATCTAAAAGATAGATTTACTATGCCTACACCTACATCTTGGTTCATCACCTTAGTTAGATATTTATTTTATATATTTTCTTCCTTTTCCCATTCTAAAACCCAAATTACAGAAGAAGCCAATTTCTTTAAAAACCTAGAGGTCACTCAATTTAGTGCAATTGGTCCCCACATTAACTGAGTTTTCCATAAGGCTGCTACTTGTCAAATTTTGGCATCAATGGGTCCTAGGTAAGGCCACCGAGATAGTGGTATATGTGGATTATGAGAGGCTAGACAAGAAACTGAAAAAGTGCAAGGAAGAGTTGATAAATGTAAAGCAAATAGTGAACACGTTGCAGAAAGAGATCAAGGCTAGAGATGTAGAGAAGGCCTGCAAAATGAAAATAAAAAATCATCAAGGAGAAACATTTAAGTTGCTTGCAGAGGCCCAAGGTGAACAGATTCAATTTTATGCCGAAATTGAAAAGTTGAAGGTTGAGCTTGCTACTGAGCGCCAAACAAATGCGTAGTACAAACATGCTAAGGAAAAAACAAAAATAGAGCTAGATGGTGTTCAATCTCAAGCATCCAATGATCTACAGAAGGCCTAGATGGGAGTAGAAAAGTCAAAACAAGAAATCAAAAGGTTAAGCTCAAAACTAACAAATGCTCTCAAAGAGAAGAACCGAATGGAGGAGAATGCAAGAGAGAGAGAGAGAGCTCAATTCAATTAGGAGCTAGTTGTTGCACAAGGGGCTAGGACCCTTTTGATATTGAAGAAGCTGATATCTATGCTCTGGGAGTGAATCACAATTGTGGTTTCCATTCTTAGTTCATCTTTACAATTTTTAATGGATGTTCAAGAATTAAACAAGAAGGTTAGCTCAATGGTCAATCAAATTCTATAGATATATGATCCCCAAGTGGTGGAATTGAAAAGGTTGATTTATAGGTTGTGTGTGGCCACTGATGAGGCCCTAAAAGGTGCAAGGATTCCCAATAAAAGAGCTTCCTCCATCAAAGAAAATGAGATCATCAACTACCACAAGATTGCAGCAAGGTACACTAAGGAATGTCAAATGGTGTTGAACAAGAGGGTCGATGAAATCAAGAAGGATTTCGGTGACCTAGTTAGCTTTAGGTTACCTCCTCTTTTCTCACTAGATGGAGATGTGCTATCAGTTGAATAGGTCATGAATGCATGAGATCATACCTCTTTCTCATCTCTATTATCATCTTGGAGCAGTTTCTGTAAGATGGGGAGTTGTTTATTTCAAGGAAGTCATTGAGCTAGATCAAGCATAAAAGCTCATCCATACTCTCATCTAACCTACTGATGTGGATTGGGAGGCACAACATTTTTCTTTCCTCAAACTCTAAGAAGCTCCAAAGTTCTAGGTTCATGCCTTGACAAGCGATGGACCCTTGTGAGTCACTAGAACTATGAAGCATTTTTTCCTTAATCATTTTTTCATTTTTGGATTTCATATGTTTTTGGATTCAAATGTGTTTGTGCTCAAAGTAAAGTTGTTCAGAAAGGTGCACAAAATTCCACATGGTGGCTATGTGGCTTTCATTCATTTCCTTCCTTTCAGGAGAGATCTAGGACATGTGTCAACTCAACAGAGACTTTATCAATGATGATTTTCACAAAGTCTAAGAATATCCACCCACTTGACATGTCATCTCTTCACTATAGGAAGTTGGAACTTTTATGAAGCAATATTTTTAGGAGTGTGTCAAAGCTTGTTGTGTTTCTTATTGGTTTTCAGGATGGAAACTTTGAGTCAGTGCCATTGGGCTACATGATTAGTCAACTAGAATTTTTCCAAGTTGTTTTCTAGGATGTGATCATTTTCTGATAACAATCTTTGCTAAATATCTAAAGGGAATTAATGCAGTAGTTGAGAATTGATGAGAAAATATTTCCATGACCTAATGAAAGATCTACGATCAGATTGTGACCTATCAAATGCCAACATATGTGAAAGGAAATAGAAAAGAGCAATGGAAAGTACTAATAAAGAGAAAATGTTTGAAGGAAAGAGATTACCAAATAGATTGAAGTAGCCAAACCAAGCACCACCAAAGCAAGAGAGACACAAGAATTTGTTAAGGGGAAAAAACAAGAAAAAACCCCAATATTATGAATGGAGGCAAAATTCCTAAAGAATAATACAAAGAGAGAGAGAGAGCTTCAGCCTTAGCTTGCTTGCATGAGTCTTGAAGAATGAGAGGAGAAGCACCTCAATAAGTAGAGGTGAGAAATAGGAGTTAGAATGTAACTCCCAACTCAATGAATGCCACCATTCATCTATGTGTGTGCAAAGTGTCACCTCTTAAGGAGGTGGATACAAATATTCCTTAATAAAGGAATTAAAAAATAATCCATCCTCACACATGTGTGAGATGACAAAAAACAAAAGACTTGTAGGGATTCCTTTGGAATATTCCTACAAGTTAATAAAAAATTACAATTAGAGAATAACCTTTACCAAGTAAAGATTAATCTTCTAACATCCCCCCTTAAGCTTTACTTGGGGAAGTTACATCAAACCCTTCAATGGGTTGTAATCCAAGATTTTTACAATGGAAGAGAAATTTATCTTTACAAAGAGCTTTGGTGAGAATATCTGCAACTTGATCTTCACCTTTACAATACAAAAGAGAAATTTGCTTGTCTTCAATTTGCTCTCTAATGAAATGATGTTGAAGAGAAATGTGTTTGGTCCTTGCATGAAAAATTGGATTCTTTGCCAAAGCAATAGCACTTTGATTATCACAATATAAAGGAGTAGGATCCTTTGGAGGTAGACCCAAGTCTTCAAGTAATCTTCTTAACCATAATGCTTCTTTAGATGCATTTGTACAACCTTTATATTCAGCTTCTGTAGAACAAAGAGAAGTAGATTGTTGTTTCTTACTATTCCATGAGATTGCACCTGATCCAACAAAGAAACAATAACCACAAGTGGATCTCCCATCATTGGGATCACCTCCTAAATCTGAATCAGTATAACCCTTTAAAGAAAAATCACAATTTGCATCATAAAAAAGACCAAGATTAAGAGTACCTTTAACATATCTTAAAATTCTTTTTGCAACTTTAAAATGAGTTTGTTGTGGTTTAGACATAAATCTAGAAACCAATCCAACACTATAAGAAATATCAGGTCTAGTAAGAGTTAGATAATTTAAACTTCCTACTAGTTGCCTATATAAAGTAGGATCAACAAAAGGAGTTTCCATATCAACCATTAATTTAGTTCCTAATTCACAAGGAGTAGAAACACACTTTGCATCATTCATTTTAAATCTATCTAAGAGATCTTGAGCATATTTATGTTGAGAAAGAAAAATACCTTTAGGTGTTTGCCAAATTTGCATACCCAAAAAATAATGTAATAGGCCTAAATCAGTCATTTGAAATTGTTGATTGAGTTGAGACTTAACATCACTAATCAAATTGTTAGAACTAGAAGTGATAATTAAATCATCAACATATAAAATAATAATCACAATATCATCTTCACTATGCTTAATATATAAATTTGGATCATTTTTACTTCTAATGAAACCTTGAGATAAAAAGAAGGCATTGATCTTTGAATACCATTCTCTAGGAGATTGCTTTAAACCATATATTGACTTCTTCAATTTGCAAACAAGATTTTCATTACCTTCCTTAATGAAGCCTAAGGGTTGAGACATGTAAATTTCTTCATGTAAATCACCATTTAAAAATGCACTTTTAACATCCATTTGATGAATAGGCCAATGCATATGAGAAGCTAAAGCAAGAACTAATTTAATAGTGGGCATCTTAGCTACTGGAGCAAAAGTTTCATTATAATCTAAACCTTCAATTTGAGAGAAGCCCCTAGCAACTAATCTAGCTTTAAACTTGCTAACTTCATTATTTGCATTAACCTTAGTTTTATACAACCATTTGCATGAAACAAGATTCTTACCTTGAGGTAATGGAACTAAATCCCAAGTATTATTAGCAATTAAAGTATCATATTCTTCTTGCATAGCCTTTTGCCAATGAGGTTGATCTTTAGCTTGTTCATAAGTTTGAGGATCATGTGAATTCATAATGTTTGACATCAAAGCATGATTGCAATAATTTGCCTTTCTTCTTTTAGGTGGATTTTTAGCTAAATAATCCTCACTTTCTTGCAACAAATTTTTAAACCATTTTGGCATTCTTTTAGATGTAGGAGTATCATCACTAGAAGAAGAATCATGAGTAGAGATTTCAACATTTTCATCATCACTATCACTATGAGTAAGAGATGCATTAGGAGGGTTAAGAGGAGTTTCAACTTGAGGATTATCCTCCACAACAATAACTTTATTTTGAGAAGAATCAATATTATGCACTTTAGAACAATCATGAACACCATTTTCAGCAATGCATACATCTCTAGCAACTTTAACTTTGTTAGTAAGAGGATTATAAACTCTATAAGCTTTAGAATGTTCATCATAACCAACAAAAATATGATAAGAAGATTTAGCATCTAATTTTTGCCTCTTTTGTTTAGGTTTGTGAACATAAGCAATTGAACCAAAAATCCTTAAATGCTTAAGATTGGGCTTCCTACCAGACCAAGCTTCTTCAGGAGTTATATCCTTTAAAGCTTTAGTAGGAGTCCTATTAATAATGTAAGTAGCACAAAACATAGCTTCTGCCCAAAATTTATAAGACATATTTTTAGCATGTAACATACATCTAGCCATTTCAACAATAGTTCTATGCTTCCTTTCCGCTACACCATTTTGTTGAGGTGTATAGGGAATAGTTAGCTCATGCTTAATACCAAATGTTTTCAAATAACTATTAAAAGCATTGTTCACATATTCTTTTCCATTATCAGTTCTAAGAATTTTAAGTTTAAAACCAGATTGCCTTTCAACAAATTTATGAAATTCAGAAAATATATCAAGAACTTGATCCTTACTATGAAGAAAATAGATCCAAGTTCTTCTAGAAAAATCATCAACAAAAGTAAGTGCATACCTTGATCCTTGGATGGAGTTATTCTCCATGGGTCCCAAAAGGTCACTATGAACTAGGTGCAACTTATGAGTTGCCCTCCATGATTGACCATGTGGAAAGGGCTCCCTATGCATCTTACCACTCATGCATCCTGTGCATACAATTTTAGATGGAACAATACTAGGCAATCCATCTACCATATTAAGCTTTTGCATTAAAGCAATATTGTTAGCATTTATATGACCAAGTCTTTCATGCCAAACATTAAAATCAATGGTAGATATTAAAGAGCATCTAGATTGAGAAAACTCATAAAATTTGAACAAATTATCATTGTCTAATTTAGCATTAGCAATGACCTTGTTTTGTTTTGGATCAATAACATAGCACATATCTTTGTAAAATTCTATTTTATAATCTTGGCAAAGCTTAGCAACTGAAAGCAAGTTAGTCTTTAATTCAGGAACATATAAAACATCATGCAATTTACCATTAGGAACATTCACATCTCCAATTGCTTCTACTTTACAAGTATGATTATTAGCAAGTTGAAGAGGAACATTTGATATATCAGGTTGCATAGACTCAAAAACTTCTTTATGTGAAGTAACATGTTGAGATGCACCTGAATCAATAACCCATTCAAGAGGTTGAGAAACATTAGAACTACAAGTAAAAGCACGTCTAGATTGATTTGCATTATTTTGAAACTTATTATTATTAGGTCTATTTTGTTGTTGATTATTTTGCTTCATAGGCTTTTTCTCATTTTGCTTTTTAAAACAAGTGTTTTGCCAATGACCATCCTTATTACAATAAGTGCAATGTGGTTTCTTAGAAGAGTTAAACTTTCTAGGATCATTGCCATTATTATAATGAGGTTTGGAATTATAATGTTGTTGTTTAGAATGAGGTTTAAAATTTTGCTTATGATTAGATAAGAAAGCATGTTCATTAGACTTAAGAGTACCAAACTGAATTAACTTAGCCTCTTCTTGTCTTAATAAATTACGAAAAATATCATAAGTTAATTGAGTAGCTAAAGAAGGAATGGCTAATTGAGCATGAATATTAGTAATGAATTGTTGAAATTGTCTAGGAAGACACTTTTTAAGAATAAGATGAATTAATCTAAGATTATCTAATTTAACTCCTAAACCATCCAATTGACTATTTAAAGCATCAAATTTCAATAAAAATTCATCCATAGATTTAAAATCAGAATACCTCAAATCTTCAAGTTGATCTTGAATTTGAATTTTTCTTGATTCATTTATACTATCATAAATTGTTTTGAGTTTGTCCCATGCTTCATAGGCAGTTGTGCATGTCCCAATATGAACATAAAGTTCAGGTGACATGGAGATACCTATGAGACCAAGGGCTTCCTCATTTTTGAGATTCCATTTTTTGATTTCATCTTTAGATGCAGATGAACCTGGTTTAGATTTAGGATCTGTAGCTACATCTAAAAGATGTTTAAACCGAAAAATAAAGCATATATGAGTTTTCCAAGAATGATAGTTAGAAGAATTCAACTTAATCTCTGGAATTAAAGTTGACATGGTTGCAATAAAAAAATTATAACTATATGAGAAAAATAATAAATATTGTAAATATTTGCTTTAAAAAATACCACTTTGATTAAATTAAACTTTAAAATAAATCTTCTTTAATAAACAAATATTAAATAGTTTAATCAATCTAAATATAGATAATTAAATAACTATAAAAAAAATATTTGATTGAATTTAAATATGAAATTAAATTAAAAAATACTAATAATTAATAAATATTTTTAATAAAGTTTAAAGTTAATAATAAAGAAAGTAATTTTAAAAGTTAATAACTTTTATTAATTTTAAAAGTTAAAAACTTTTATTAAAACTCTTTTAAAAGTATACAAATCTTTAAAAAGCTTTTTATACGAAACTATTAAAAAATAAAACCTTGCTTTCCTTAATATTAGCGCTGATTTAAGTGCAGATTGTTAAAAAACAAAAACGAAGGGCGGGATAAGTTAGGGAGTAAAAATAGAAAGTAGTATTTTAAAAAAATCAGGCGGGTTTTTAAAGGCGGGAATAATCAAATAAAGAAAGATTTTAAATGCAGATTGGTGGGCGGTAAAAATAAAATAGATAAAATAGATAGGTATGGTTTCAAAGCACAGCACAGAAGGAAGGAAAGAAACGCAGAGGAGGTGACAGTACGAGTGGAGGTGCGGTGGGATGGAGCAGCAAAGGCCAAGGCTAGGCTGCGGTGCAGTGGTTTTATAAAAACTTGAATATTATTTTGAAATAAAAGTTCTGGAAAAGAAAACGTTAGGGCTTTTTTTAAAATAGAAAGATTTTAACAGATTTTTGATTTAAAATAAAATAGAAAGATTTTAACAGATTTTTTATTTAAAAAAATAGAAAGATATTTGATTATGTTGATAGAGGTTTTTTTTTTTAAAAAAATTATTTTTTGGATTTATTAAAGATCAAATCTGAGTTAAAATAGGGCTAGAGCCCTAAAAAAAATTTTGTTGCAAAATGTAGTGAATTTTTACAGATTTGCAAAAAAAAAAACAGATTAGCTTTTTTGTAAAATATAGTGATTTTTTACAGCAGAACTAATGATCTGTTCTAAAACAGTAAAAATAACTGTTTATTAGAGGGTTTTTAAATTTTTATGCAAAATAAATAAATAAATCATGCATGCAAAATCTATTGTACAAATTTGAAATTTGAAAAACTTAGAAATATTTAGATAAGAAATCCTGCACAAGGGTTAGAAAAAAAATAAACTATAAAAATAAATAAACTTTAAATTGAAAATTGAAAAATAAGATAAACCCTTATTGGGTTTTCTAAAAGCTTGCAAGATATACAAATAGATTTAATAACAAATTATTTAAAATTTAAACAATAGGAAACTAAGATTCCTGCACAAAAAAAAATGTTAGGAGACAAAAAACAACCAAGATTAGACACTTTGCTCTTCTTCTCCTCTTTGAGATTGTCTCTAATGGTGTGCTAAAAAATCTGGTAAACCTTCAACAATATAGCTCACAAGATATTAGTAATACCAAGCTCTGATACCATGAAAGGAAATAAAAAGAGCAATGGAAAGTACTAATAAAGAGCAAATGTTTGAAGGAAAGAGATTACCAAATAGATTGAAGTAGCCAAACCAAGCACCACCAAAGCAAGAGAGACACAAGAATTTGTTAAGGGGAAAAACAAGAAAAAACCCCAATATTATGAATGGAGGCAAAATGCCTAAAGAATAATACAAAGAGAGAGAGAGCTTCAGCCTTAGCTTGCTTGCATGAGTCTTGAAGAATGAGAGGAGAAGCACCTCAATAAGTAGAGGTGAGAAAGAGGAGTTAGAATGTAACTCCCAACTCAATGAATGCCACCATTCATCTATGTGTGTGCAAAGTGTCACCTCTTAAGGAGGTGGATACAAATATTCCTTAATAAAGGAATTAAAAAATAAGCCATCCTCACACATGTGTGAGATAACAAAAAAACAAAAGACTTGTAGGGATTCCTTTGGAATATTCCTACAAGTTAATAAAAAATTACAATTAGAGAATAACCTTTACCAAGTAAAGATTAATCTTCTAACATATGGAAAAAATTACTTCTAGAATGTGGTGGCAATATTTTTTTTTAGCTATAAATGGGAGGTGGCAACATTAAAGAGATTTTTTTTTCAAAAGAAATTCCAAGTTTTAGTTTCCTTTTCTCAAGAAAAGTTTCTTTAGTTTTCTAAATTTATAGAACTATTTTCAGAAGTAGAATTAGCAAAGCTTCGTTTCTCTAGCATGCTATATTTTTTTTGCTCAAATTATTATTGGATTGGCATCTGACCTCTATTTTAAAGTTCATTTAATATTCAAGCACAAATCATTTGGAAGAAATCTTTGAGACTATGCATGTTATCGCCTTTATCAAGTTCTTTCTTTATGTTTTCATTTAGAATGAAACATTGTGTTAAGCTAAATTCAAATAGTTTAAGTAGTTGATTTCTATGTTGTGGGCTTATATTAATAACCTGTGAAAATTAGACTATGTCTGTGAACTTCAGAAGGGTTGTTGTTTTGTTATATTATGTTATAAGAAGAGAGAGGGTTTATGCAATTTTTAAATGTTTTTCTATTAACCTTGGAAATCTTTATATTTGATCGGACCTTAATGAACATTTTCTGTGAGGAGATTTGAAAGACCGCATTGTGCTTGTATTTAGATTTTGTTGTTTGTTCTCTTCCCAACAATGAAGGGTTGTGGCATTCTATGTCTAATATATAATTCATAGGAAAGGTTGGATTTAAAATGTTATAAAATGTTTGGCACATCACCATTTTTATGTTTTATGTTTACATTTTCTTCTACCCTTTTCTCCAAAACTCAAAGAAGAGATGACTTTGTATAATAATCCCAAAGGTATTTAGTGAGGCACAAATTAGTGCCCCACTTGTTGAATTTCCCATAAAGCTATCAGAGAGTCACAAGCTTTGATGATCAATAATGACTAAACTAGTAATTTTGTTTGAAGCTTGTTGCTCCCATATTCTATAAATGGGAATTTAGGGCTAATTACAAAGAGTTTCATTGTTTTGGAATTGATCACACAGATGATTGTAAGGAATATACTCAATGTTTTACTGTTAAGTCCTAGGTTCTAGTCTACTAATATGCACATGTAGTTCTAATAGTGGGTATGTGTAGGATCATCATGGAAAAACTAGGCCCTTAAGTGGCAAAAAATTCAGAAAAATCAAAGTTAGGAAACTTGACTTAAAAATTTGAATAAGTTAACTATATTATTTCAAAAATATGTAACAATAGAATCTGTAGAAAATTGAATGTAGTTGGGTATGTGCAGGATCATGGTGGGCCAAAAAGTGGCGATGAGGAAAAAAACACGTCTTTCACCAACTGAAAAATGTGAAAGAACGTGTTGACTTTTTTTAGGCTCGGGTGTCACCATACCAAACACCAAACCTAGTTTTACAAATCAGATATCACCGACCGAAAAATGTGAAAGAACGTGTTGACCTTTTTTAGGCTCGGCCGTCACCATACCAAACACCAAACCTAGTTTTACAAATCAGATATCCAATTTGTAAAAATCATATATAAAGAAAGTCAGTCATTGTTTTGAAGTTATTTGACAGTGAAGAACCTGTGGGCGCACAGTGCATTGCTTCTTTGCATAATAGATATCTGATTTGGAAAGGTATGTTTTTTTATTTTTATTTGATTTGATTCAATTTTTATTTAGATTTGAATAATTTCATATTATTTTTTGTGGAATTTTTTTTAAAATAGGGTTTTTGATTGAATTTTTGTGAAAAATTTGAGTTTAGAATGGATTTTGATAAAAAAATGAATCTTTTTGTGGATTTTTTTTCAAATAGGGTTTTTGATTGAATTTTTATGAAACAATTTAGTTTAGAATGGATTTTGATAAAAAAAAATGAATGTTTTTAATGGATTTTGATTTAAAAATAGTGTTTCATTTATATTGTCTAATTTTAGATTAATTATTTTTTAACTTTAATCAGGCATTATGGCTACCAAGAATGAGAATGCACAAATTCCACTAGTTGAGAATGAAAATCCACCAGCTGAGAATCAAAATGCAGAAATGCCAAATGCTCCACCACCTTCGCAGCCATCAATTAAAGACTTAATTCATGAAAAAATGGAGCAATTGAGGGGAATTTGTGATGTTTATAAGAAAATCCCTTGATTATCCCATATGTCAGCCACATTGACAGGAATAATTACAAATGTAGAAACCCTCTCCACCCAACATAATGCATTTCATTTGTGGTGAGAAACCATGAGGCAATATTATGCATGTGGATTGTCTTATGATAATGTGAAAGATCTCCAAATAACAAAATCCCAAATAGCCTCTTTATTTATTAACCCCAACATTGGTTTTCCAGTTAATGTTAACAAACCAAAACTTTCTATAAAATGGTGCACGCACAGGGGCACAGTAGATAACTTTTGGGATTGTTGGTGTATGGTTTTTGATAAACCACCCAACAATAATCTTGATGTACCTTTTTAATTTATTAAAAAATTATATGCTGAGTTTTTGTTAGCGCATCATGTCAATTACTTTGACATTAAACCCTTCCAGGGCATTGGCAGAGGTATTCCCTAGGATAGGCCAGGGGCAACTGGAGTAGTCAGGTACCCACATGCTCCCTGTCCTCCCATTCCTCTACCACCTCCAATACAACATCCATATATTACGAAGGATGCAACCACACAAACTATCCAAGCCATTCACTCTTAGAGTGGTCTTTTGGTTTCCCATGCTTCTTCAATATCTCAGCCACAGTCTGGTGATCTTGGTGATGGATCTAGTGCTGCTGCATCATCCTCCTTGGGTCCACATATTTGTGTGCCACATATTTGCAATACTTGCAAGCAAATATGTTTGGGTCCTATTGTACAACCCCCTGAACAGCCATTAGATACTTTTGATTATGACATATAGGATGTGGAGATTATAGTAGATCACACGTAGGGGAGTGGAGCACACCCTGCAAAGTCCTCTCCTACTAGAGAGGTTGACATTGGAGTAGTTACATAGGTAACATTTAAGGTGTAAATTCATAATTTGCATTTTTTTAAAAATGAATATTAATAAGAGATGGTATCAAGTACTAACATTTATTTACATGGTCTATTTAACAGTTAATGTCTGAGGAGGAGCTCACACGGGTGACTGGTAGCACACTTAGGGCCATTTCATATGGCCTTGAGATGCACATAGTATGTATTTTCGCACTCACTCATTTACATTTTTTTACTATATACTTGCTTGTCATTTGAATTGTCATTAATGAAATTATATATTAACTTATATATTTATCTTATTCTCTACTTGTAGGAAACACCTAGTGTGAGCGAGGTGTGAAGCTCTCTAGAATATGGACACATAATGTTAGATAAGGGAAAGGTAATTGAACTCAAATTTGATTTAATTAAGATTTATAAGATATTTTATTGATTATGCATACATTGGCATAGATACAAAGTTTCATATGTACTTTTTATTTTTATGTACAGGCAGTTGTGAGCTATACATCATTGTTGATAAGTGTCACAACACCTAAAGGAGTAGGTATTCGAACACCTAAAGGAGGAGGTGTTGAAACAGCTCAATGAGGTGTTTAAAAACTTAAAGGAGATACAGAAAAAGATTAGCCTAAAGAGGTATGTGTTTATTTTATTTTGTGCTTGGTAAATATGTTCTTATTATTGACAATTCTATGCTAACTTGGATCAATTTCATGTTTTTGTTCACATATATAGATTGACGTTACAAAAGTTGGTTTGGTTAGTTCTTTGAGAGGGGTATATTCTAGGACTCTGACCCCGAGTTGGTTTGGTTAGTTATTTGAGAGGGGTATATTCTAGGACTCTAACCCTTCAAAGAGACGTATATTTCAGGTAATCAAGATTTCAATTTTAGAGTTCAATTATAATTCAATGTGTATTGATTTTTATGTTAATTATTCAATTTTAAATTATATAGTATAACTAATCTCAATTGTGGTTTGATTTTTTCTTGTCCAGCTACCTTCAAAGCCAACGAGTGCTTCAAAGAGGCTCCATTTTGATGATCCACCAGTAGTTTAGGATGAGACATACATTTTGGCATGTAAATATTGAATAGATACCGAGATGGCATATGCCACATATTGTAAAACTTTGTTTGAGTTGGCATTGATGCTATTTTTGTATATGGACATACACTTGATTATTGGATAATTTGATATATATAGAAGTTGACAATCGAAATTTAATTTCCTCCTCATGTGAATGATTAAACTCTTTGAAAATTTAATCAACTGAGCAATGGTTAAATATCAATGTACAATAGCATAAAAAGAATGGTTAAATATTATGTAGTTTATATTCATATTGTTGATTACATTGCATTGCACATCTTTCAAAATCAAAGCATTACTTCACATTGCATAAGTAACAACTAGATACTGATAGATGAAAAAATTTCAATAACAATATCGTTTTTACAAATTCAACCTAAGCAATTATGCAATTACTTCACATTACATAACTAATAACTAGGAGAAGCTATCACTTGCATTAGCTTTTAATGGAATTCTATGAGACCATATTTCTTTGAGGAAACTTGGCACAAAACTCACAAAAAATGAAAAGAAAGCACTCAAACAAACTTTAAAGGGGTCTCAGGCCTGCTACCCCCTCATTCCACACGCTATGCAACCATTTATTTGTGTTAGTTTTATGATCAGATTTAATGCACAAAAAATTAATTCTAAATCAAACACAATAACACAACAGATACCCTGGGAAAACCCTCCTCTTGAGGGAAAAAAACCAACCAATAATATCACTTATATTATTGAATCACAATAGAAATTCCTTTACAATGAAGGCCGATAGTGAGACCTAATAATATGCACCACAGATTGATGCCAACATAGCAATAAAATGATGTAATTCTCAAATGATAATCCTCATCCTTCTCACAATAACTTGATCTGCACTTGAAGAGTTTATCACTAACTCGCACTTGATCTGAAATGGAATGTATGAAAAATTTATGTCTCAAAACAATGAAATGTATCTAATATATATACAAGCTGAGAGAGATGCGACTCTTCACAATATAGGTCGGCCTCCAAAAAGAATGTGCCTCCTCAAAGATTGTGCCTCCAAGATAGAAGTTGGCCTTCATAAAATAATAAATATTATTTGACATAAATCGTGCCTCAAGCATGTGAGCCTCTTCATAAATGAACCTCTTCATTAACTCGTATCTCTTGATGAATTAGCATTAATCACAAATCAATATATATATATATATATAAATTAAATAGCTTTGGCTATATTTAATTTATTCTTATGTAGAGGAGATCGCTGGAAGGATATGACTGACGCTGCAATAATCATCAACACTCCCTCTCGGCTAGGGAGAATACTTCCATCTGCACAAGGAAAATCACCTCATCGTGATGCCTAGTACTATGGCTACAACCATAAGTGAAAAGAAGAATATCATCTCATTGTGATATTAGATATCGGCTCAACACGATATCAACCATAATGGCTATAACCATACTATGGTGTGTACAAGTGTTCATTGCAGACCTCAACTGAAACAACATCCAGAGGTGCTCTTTCGGTCAGCACACAACCATTTTCTTTAGGTTCAGTAGGCTCCCTTTGAATCTTTAAGTACTCTTCTGGTCAGCAACACAACCATCTAGAGGTGCTCTTTCGGTCAGCAACACAACCATCTTCTTCAGGTTCAGTAGGTTCAGTTCCATGGTTGCAAGTTGTGACTTCACGCTTGATTATTTCTTCGGTTGGCATGACTTCCTCATAAGATGCCTCAAGCTTTTCATCGCTAAGCAATCTCTCATCACCTTTTTGTAGTAGAGTTATCAGCATTCTTCAAAAATCATAAGAATTCTTTTAGTACACTCAAGAGTTATCAGATGTCTTCTTGCAGTCTCAAAAATTATTTTGTATTATTGTTACATTGGTACTTGAGAGTGGTAGATTAATATAGGTCCACAATACAAAACCTGGTTTACCTATGCAGTGTAATAGTGGCATAAGAAGATTTTTCTTTGAAAGCAAAAATGAAAGCTTAGCCTCTTGGAATGAAAATTCTTATTTGCAAAACAAATGAATAAGAATGAGGTACTTAAGGTGTTTGAAGTGATTTAGAGGTCGCTTTTAGAGAAGAGAGATGTTGAAGAGTACATCAACTCAGTGAGAATCGAAGTGTAATGTGTTTTATCTTGTGGTACTCCTTTGTTTCTCAGTAGATGTGATAAATTCTTAGTTCAATGATTTTGAACAATTT
Source organism: Sequoia sempervirens (assembly GCA_007258455.2). Lineage (NCBI taxonomy): Eukaryota > Viridiplantae > Streptophyta > Pinopsida > Cupressales > Cupressaceae > Sequoia > Sequoia sempervirens. The sequence goes on from VDFB02256132.1 coordinate 127,003,311, forward strand.
TTGAAAAAAGAAAGTTGTGTCACAGTCCTCATTCAATCCAACAAGCAAAAATGAAAGCTCAGCCTCTTGGAATGAAAATGCTTGTTTGCAAAACAAATGAATAAGAATGAGGTAGTTAAGGTGTTTGAAGTTATTTAGAGGTCACTTTTAGGGTGGAAGGCTTAAAACTCCATTTTAAATGCACAAAAAAGAATGAAATTACTTCAAACCAATTTTGTGAAGAAGTTAACTATGTTGCCCACTAGTTTCCCTTAAGAGTCCAAAGTGCTAAAAGGCAGAAATCTTTGAAGGTATATTTCTCAAACACCGTGATGATTACAGACTCTTCGTCTGAGGCTATGGGATCGTGTTGGGACCATCTACAAAAACCTTTCTCATTTTTTGCTATCTCAGAGGCATTGTCCTATGGTGATGACTTTTCAGTGGAGGGAAAAGTTGCTAGATGCAAGTAGTGTAAAGTTGCAAATTGGTGCAACTTTCATTCTGCAACTCGTACGACCAAACAAACTGTTTCAACACGTCTGAATGGGTACGTTTACGCTAGGGATGGTCCTCTCTTGCACCCAAATATGCCGAATCACTCTGAGCTACATTGAACCCGTGATTTCCCTTAAGAGTCCAAAGTCCTAAAAGAAACAATCTTTGAA